>JAWNPY010000044.1:22800-67960 GCA_035078625.1 Scaptodrosophila scaptomyzoidea
AATACAAATTCAAACACAACGAATGTTTAATACTTTTTTCTTTTTTGGAAGTTTTAATTAAGCTTATGTGAAAATAAAACCTTGAAACAACATTCTACAGAAGGGATATTTAATATATATTCTAAGGCCAACGATTAGCACCGATCAACAAGATTAAATAGACTACTCCATTTTGAAAATGTTTGACGAGTCAGAATAATCCTTAGTTTTCGACTGGA
Source organism: Scaptodrosophila scaptomyzoidea (assembly GCA_035078625.1). NCBI lineage: Eukaryota > Metazoa > Arthropoda > Insecta > Diptera > Drosophilidae > Scaptodrosophila > Scaptodrosophila scaptomyzoidea. The sequence continues at coordinate 23,019 of JAWNPY010000044.1, forward strand.
ATAATTTTTTAAATTTGAAAAAATACTTAATTTGTCACTTGGACTATTCTGATTTACGGTTTGTTTTTAGCAACTTTTAAAGTTCTTGGAAAATCTGTTACACAGATTATTTCTTTATAAATTAAATTTTTCTAATGCCTAGGGAAAAAGAGTATTGATTTATATTATATTCTTGGATTGTTCGTTAAGTCGCTTGGGCATTTGGAATTCATTGACATATTTTTTCTTTCCTTCATTTGTTTTTTAACTTAATTCACTTCCAGTTTGGCTGTGTGGCTTTGGTTGTGACGCAGGTTTTGAATTACATTGCAACCACCCGGGCAAAGTAATAAACCACAAATAAATACATTTATTTAGTTCGATCTTGACTTCTCAGACCAACAACAACCAAACAGAGAACAGGCCGTGCAGACCAGTAACCAATCAACCATTCGGGCAAGCAACCAACTAACCAACCAACCATTGACATGTAATGTCTTTGCCCTCTCTCCACGCCACCCTCAAATCTTCAACTCCAAGTCCATCCCCATCCCCAATCTCATTCCAATTTAGTGTGCCTTGTGTGTGTGTGTGTGTGTCTCTCTTGTCGTCATCTTAGTCTCCCGCGTAGACAATGAAGGGAAGAGCTTAAAAATAATACCTTGCCTGCTTATGTTGCCATTTTGTTGTTGTTGTTGCTGTTATTTTTCTTATATATTATTATATTTTTTTTATTTTATTTATTTATTTGTCATTCACTCGTTCGTCAGTAGTTTTCTTAGCAGTTACAGCAGCAATATTATTACATGTCACCAGTTTAAATCTTTACTATAGCCAGTTATCTACAATATATATACCTACTTATATATATTCTGTCATTGGATACCCGTGGTCTGAACAAACAACATCGTTTTGGTTGCTCTCTTTGCTTTCAAGTGCTTCAAGTTGTTCTTTTGCCACACAGAAAAAATGTAAGAGAAAACTTTGCATTTAAGCATAAAATACAATAAATTATGTCATTTCAAGTGCTTCAAAATTAAAAAGAAAAAAATTTAATGTCATTTCAAATGCTTCCATTTAATCTTTTCTAAATTATTAATAGATTTTTTTTTTTAATTTTTTTAATTATGTCATTTTAAAGGCTTGAATTTAAAATTCAATTCAATTCAAGGCTGTGTGTGCTAATTTAATAGTCTTGTCATCTAATCAAGAGCAAAAACAAATTAATTATAAATGGCATATTTAAATCATTGCATTAAGAAAATGTTTAGTCAACTTATTATGCCATTAAATATTATTATTTAATGGACTTGATTTGGTTCAATTTGACAAGTTTTCAGGTATATGAAATTTTGTTTACTGGTCTCACTTTCAATTGTTATTCAACGCCCCAAACTGATGATCAATTTGAATGACTTTCTCAAATTTCTTGATCCCGCCCTGTCAATCAGAAATAGAAAAGAAATTCTCGGCTTTCACTTGGATGCACTTTTTGTCTGACTCTGGAAAGGCGGCGTGCGGTTCTCTGTCTGTGATTAGGTGACAATTGTGTGCAGCCTTTTGTGTCTGAGCGTGAATTCAGATTCAATAGTCAATACCAAAAATATTTGGCCTTTTGTTTGCTTTTCTCACTTGGCAGATAAACATCATCCAGCGACTCCTTCCGATACTTATCGAAAAGGGCTAAGAAAAATAATAGGTAATAAAGCAAACATTTCAATTAGGTAATATCTGGTAATTTAATACTTAGCCATAAGTGATTAGCCGAGTGTTGAATTTTAAGAATTTCCATTGTACACTTAACAATGGCAAGTAGTTTCTTTTTGACGATCTTATTACTCTTGGAACTCTTAGCATTTTCACTTCATTACAAAATGGCGTAAAGCATTTATTCGTTTTTTTTTTTATTATTCCCTGTTGCAGGCAAATGCTGCCATATGGATCCTTAGACTGAGATTGCGGCTTACCTTGCCTTTTGAATTTGGTGCCTTCATTAAGTTGCGAGTCTAATGCCGGAGCCTAGCAACCACATTAAAAGCCTTATTGTCTCTTAGAGATAAGGTTGCTAAATTGAACTAAATGTTGACGGCAATGCCTCAATCATTTTGCATGCCCAATCCAAGGCACAGTGAGTTCAAAGACAAGGGAAAATTATGAAATTATAAATAATAAATCTTTGTAATTGAATTTCCCGTTTTTATAGGTAGCTAATTATTATAAAATTATAAATTAGCTAGAAGTTATTTGCTTTTCTTCTCAAGGGTCTTTCAACATGAACTTTACATTTTCTTTTCTAAATAAAACATAAACCTTTTAGCCCAATTTTGAATGACTAGCCCATAAATTTTGTTTGGAAAACTTGGAAAATTGGTCTACAAGGATCGACCGCTGCAAGTGGTCCCACCGCGGACACATGAATGAAACTGAGTTCCATTCGAAAATGTTTTGTATGTACATCATTGCAAAAAAACAATTTTTCAAATATCTCAAGAAGTTTGCGTTTTAGTTCATGTTGAAAGACTCTTTATATTTTAATCTAAATTTTAAAATAAATCTTTTTCAAGGTACATTAAATTTATTAGTAATTGGAAATTAAGTAAATGAATGAAACTTAAGATTCCTAACAAAGTTTTTTCCTACAACAAACTAGTAATTTATTTGTAATAACAATAATAAAATTCAAGATTTATTCTGTGTTTCTCTTTAAGAAAGTAGAAGAAATTGCTTAAATAAAATATAAGGGAAATATTCCAAAAAGCCAGAAATATAATCAAATCCACCAACTCTAAAAAATAAAAACCAAATAAATATTTATTTTTTCCATTTGGTAAATATTTTTAGCAACAGTTATTATTTTTAGTTTAGTTTATTTAGTTTATTTTTATTAGCATTAGAATGGAAATTGGAAAATTTTTTACCCACTGTGCCGAGTGATTGTGTAACCTGTAATTTCAGTCCTCTTATTTCTATTTACCTTACTCAAAACACTCTCCTCTCTCTCCCTGTTTCCCCTTGTTGTCTTGTTGTTTGGCCTGTGTGTTTGGCTCTGCCTATTAAATTAGTTACCCGTTTTGTGCCGAGATCTAATCAACCGACAAACGTTTTGCGTGCAATTGTTGAGCCCACCTAGCCACCACCGCCCAGATGGAAAGTAGGAATGCCTATTCGTAGTCTGCTTGTTGCCCAGGCAAGTCGGTTAATTGAGCATATGCCAATTAGCATAAGAGAGTTAAGTTTTGAGAGCCCATCAGTCACATTATCAGCATCATTATCGACAACGAGTTGGCATATACCGTAAAAAGTTTTCATTTCCATATGAGCTGGTGTTTTGTGTGTATCTATGCATCTTGTATTGTACGATTTATCAAAGGATGCGACGAGGATGACTGACTGACTGACTGACTGACTGCGATGCGACTTAATATAAACTACCCCAGCGGGCAGGCTGATCTCTTTTTGTATCTTTCACTACCCCTGATGATGATGATGATGGCGATGATTCCATATGCTTCGCTACCATTTTTTTTGTCCAGGATTCAAGCTCTACTTCTGCTTCTTCTTGCCGCCGCTGGCACTCGGCTCAAAAGGAACCGGACACCCAAGAGTGTTGTTGTTGTCCTCGTCATCGTTGTCATTTAATTAATTTGAAAGCGTGTGGATAATACCCTAGCAAAGTCAAATGGAAATTGAAAATGAAATGTTAATGCTTAAAAACAAACAACAACTGTAATAATAATAATAACAACAACAACAGCAGCAACAAAGTTTTCCACCTACAACAATTTAAGCTAAAACAACAATGAAATCAATTATGACTGTAAATTACCTGCTCTAAAATTGTTCCACTCCACTCCTCTGTTTTTAATCAGTAAATTACAAAAATTAAATAAACAGCAAGCAAACCAAAGAGAGAAAGAGAGAAAATAAACAAACAAACAGAAAACAAGCTAAAATTAAAACAATAAACGGAACAACTTAAAAAACAACAACAACAACAATAATAACATAATTTGCGACCCCAAATTGCTAATCTGCTGTAATAATAATAATAATAATAACAGCGATAAAATTAAGTATCACAAATTGAATGATATTCTAAAAAATTTATTGTTGTTGCTCAACAACCAAATAAAAAATAAATGAAGCAAAATTTATCTAATTTATTGTTTATTATATAACAAAACAAAAAAAAAAAAGAGAAAAATACAATTATGCTTGGGAATGGCAAAAAAAATAAAATATAAATAATTATAGGGGAATTACACAGCTCGTAATTGAAACAATTTTTGAAAAACTTTTATAAATAAAATAATTATGAGTAACTGAAAGAGAATTATAAAGTTTACTCTCTAAATATTATTATTTTTTAGGCTGGGTTTATTTTTTTTATATACAATATACAACCATTTAATATAAATGATTAAATTCAGGATATAAAATAAAAATTATATTTTTAAATAAAAAAATTCTCGAACTTTACATTCTTTTGAAAGATCTTCAAAAACAAGGCTCCTACTCCTGCTCCTAATAATTCCAGCTGACTAATATATTAAATTTATGTTATTTTACAATTTTATTTAATTCTAATTAGACTACCAAAAAAAAAAGACTTTTTAGTTGGAAATTTTGTTTGATTATAAAATTGGTATTTTTTTTAAGTTTTAAATTGCCATAATTCAAAACTTTAAAGATCATTTATTAACCGATTATATTTTTGTGAAAAGAAATGAAATTTGTTGCAAACTAGCAACAATCTTTTCAAGTCCTTAAGTCAGCACGAAAATTGAAATACCTAAATAAATAACATGGAATAATTACATTTTGCAACTGACAAGCGTCGTGTTGCCAAACTTCATTACCAGTTCCCGTTGATATTGATGGAATTGGGCTAATATTGTAGCATACACACACACACAAACACACACACACACAGTGTCAAATTAAGCCGCAGTTCTAGAGATGCGTCGTAATAGATACCGGGATACAGAGATGCCAATGCTGTTTGGGGCTGCCATGTCAGCAACCTTCCCGCCCACAAATGTTTCTCATTTTTTTTTTCTCTATTTTTTTTTATAGGTAGAACCAATGTGTGTGTGTGTGTGTGTGGAATTTACCGAATCTCCTTTCGTTGTCGTTGATTTTGACGTTAGTTAGTTAGTTCGTTATCTCTTAGCCAGCCAAGTTACGACGAGGACGAGGACGACCAGGAATGGGGATGGGCCCCATCGAGACAGACTGTCGGTCGTTTGCACTCCACTTTTACCCAACCACAGAATATAAAAATAAGAAAAAAAGAAAAGCATTCCCAACCCCAAGAATCTTTCTCCCCATTCCCCCCAGCCATAACCACTGCCTGACACATCTTTGTCTCTCACCGTTGACTTGGCCAACTTGTGGGGAGCTTATATACCCAAGCAGCCAGCAGGGTTGATTGGCGTGACTGTGGCTGTTGTTGTTGTTGTTGCCTGGGTAAATGAAAAGAAAAATTGCCAGCAAATGAAGAAAAAGAAAGAAGAAAATGAGCAAAAAGCTAACAAAAAAAAAACGAAAAACGAAAAAGAAATAAAGAAAATTGGAACGAAAGAAATATCCTTGCTGGCAGACATTTCTCTACATATCCACATGGGAATGAACTGCGGGGCTTAGCATATAACGGGGCAAAGTAGCAACCGGACGGATAGGGCCACCCACAGCTGCCCGAACCACAAAGTTGTACCAAGAAAATTGTGACTTTGAAGTGTGCCTAACGACAACGATGATGATACAACAATACACACACACACACAGAGAGGTAAAATAACTGCCGGAATTGTGTACGGTTGTACTGTTCGCACGCCGGAAACAAAGCATAAAAGCAATGGCGAAAATTCAAACACTCGCACAGAGAGCAGCAGCAAACGTCGCAGTCACTGTGAGCAATAGCCACGCCCCAAAAAATACAACACTGCTTCAAATGATGCCAAAGCGAAAACGAGGGTGAGTGAGTGGGACAAAAATAGAGGCCAAAGAACGAGACAGCTAGATAGACAACTAAAGTTGCAGCCTACTCTCTTTGAGTGTGTATTGTGTGTGGAAGTGGAATGCATTTGTGTGGATTTTGTGAACAGTTTGACAGAGTCCAAACGACCGAACGACCGACCGACCTTCCGGACCAACAATAACAATGGTTTTGGGTTGGTTGGATTGGATTGGAGTTGGAGTGGATGATGAGATGCTGCCTCTCTCTTTGTCTACCCCAAAAAAAAAACTGCATTATTTATGGCTGAAGAATTTAAATATGTATTTAAAAAACAATAAATCCCAGTCAACAACCAAATATTTCCAGCTGCCCAATAAAATACCTACCATATTTGGCATTGCCTTTATTATTATTATTATTTGTTGTTGTTGTTATTTCACGCAACGAAAATAACCAAAAACAAAACAAAACCAAACCAAAGCGAAAAACTGTCATATAAATATTTCATTTTAAATAACAATTTTTATATGCCCCATGCATATACAATAATAACGTATATTTTTTATATCATATATGATAATATATTGTATTTATATATTATGTGTGTGTCTGTTTTTTTTTGTGTTAGCCTCTTTAGTTATGCCATTTTTCAATACAAGTAGCACATTCCAAGCCTTAATACTTTTATTCAGATACACAATCCGAATCCCAATTCAGATACAGATACATTTTTATACGCCAGAGATGCATACAAGTTTTGTTTTTTTTTCTTATAGACAAACATTTATTTATTGTGTATTTCTTCTTTAATTTTTTTTTTTATACTAATTAATCAAATTAAGCTTAGCCTTTTGTTCAGCATCGTTGTCATAAATGTACGGAACCCAATTCAGAGTGCTATTGATTTTTTTTTTATGGTTTATTGCTTTCAAATCTTTCGACTCGGTGAAGTCTTTGAATCGTGCAAAGGTTTTATTTCTTTAAGAATAAAAATAATACTTTTTTAGCATTTGCATTGCTTAAAAATTATTTGATAACCGAGATGTGAACATATAAATTAATAAATGGCATAAATGTGAATTATGAAAGTAAAAGTATTCTTCTTATGCTTAAAAGTTTTTTTTATCTATTCAAAATGTCGATACAAAGTCAAACTAGTTAGTTTTATGATATTACTAATTTTTAACTCCAAGGCTAGAAAAAATCTCTGCCTTTTGGGCTGTTTTTGTATTATTTGATAGGTAATATTTTATTAAAAAATTAAATTAAATTTTTTTTAGATATTTTTGTTTAGATAAAAAATAAATAAAAAATATCCGAGGCCTTAATAATTTTCCTTACAAGACTTTAAAAAATCTTTTTCAATTATTTAAATAAAAACAAATGTTTCTACTGAATTAAAATTTTTCTAATCAATTATTCAAGTGCTTCATAGGCAAGTCTGACTGTATATACAATGCACAATTTTAAAAATTATAGCTGTATGTGTGTGTGTGTGTGTGTTAAGCCCGATTGTCTGTTAACTTTTAACGACCGTTTGTCGAGGATATTCAGACATTCAAAAACTCAGTTGTTTCGTCCCCAACTTTCACCTGTCCATAAGTATTCATTTGTCCGTTTGTCTATATTGTCTACCTGTCTGTCCGTCCGGCAGTTCATTCGCTTCTGTATTTGCCGTTTGGTGTTTGTCTGCCCTCACAGTCTTTGAAAATGGCGCTTAATATACTGAAGACATTTGTCAGACTTGTCAAGGCAAAAAAAAAGAGAAAAAAACAAGCAGTCAAGACAAATTAATTATAATGAAAAACATAGAAAACAAAGCAAAAATGATATAAACAACAAGACAATTTCACAATTAATCAATCAATAATAAAATCAATGTAAATGATTTGCTTTTGTTGCCAAACGTCTCTTGGCTCTTTAATTTTTAGCATATTTTAAGGCCAGAAGAAAAATGTTAATAGAAATATGGCGGCAATCGGTCCACTTCAAATAACCAGGCGTGTGAAATTGAAAGAAGGCTAAAGTTCTATGTATATTTAAAAATAATAAACACACACGCCGACCATTATCTGGCAAGTGCATGCAGAAGCCAAAAATTAAGTTGATAAATAAAACCAATGAGGCTGGTGCTGCTCCTGCTCCTGCCCCTGCTCCTGCCACACACTGGGAGACTGTCACGGATAGAAAGCCGTGAAAGCACCCAAAGGCAATGGACACGTGTCGGCAGTCAAAACGAAGCAGCAGCCGCCCATCAGCAACCACCAACCAGTAAGAACAACCGCCAACAACAACAACAACAACGCCCACAAATAGTCAAAATAATGAGCAACGAGTCCTGGAATCAAAAAGCACAGTGGTTTAAAAGCACACATTTTTTTCAAGCAATTTTTATTCAATTAAAAATGCATGAATTTTAAACAAAATTTGTGGTTTCTCAGAATTTCTTTTCTGTCCATTTTTATAAAATATAAAAGTTATTTTTTCCTGCATTTTTTCAGAATTTTTTTTCTGTTAATTTTTATAAAATATAAAAGTAATTTTTTCCTGCATTTCTTCAGATTTTTTATTCTGTCAATTTTTATAAAATATAAAAGTAATTTTTTCCTGCATTTTTTTAGAATTTTTACTCTGCCAATTTTTATAAAATATAAATGATTTTTTTTCCTGTTTAAAATTAGATATTTGAAGACGTAAACGAATTAATAAATTATCAAGAATGAAAAAACTAAATCATTTAATTATGTTTTATTTTTGTATAGTTGAAGGGAAATTTCTTGTTCTTCAAATATAGAATATTATAAATAAGGATATATTTAAAGATCAAATCAAATCGGACAAATGGAAAGTTTCAATTGCTTTCGGTTCTTTTTCGATTCACATGTTTAAATTAAAAAAATAATAATAAAAAATTGTTCACCTATTTACTCATTTTAAAATTAGCTTATCCTATTTATTCGATATTTAGTTGGAAAATATTTAACCCACTGTTTATTAATTTTTTTTTTGTCTTTTTTTTTTGGGGGTTATATTTATCCAAACAGACACGCACGGCACCGGCACCGGCACCCACAATCGCAGCCGCCGCCATGGCACATCCACTGATCCACTCGGGGAAGTCGTATCTGAGCATCTAAAAAGATTAACAACAAACAAGGAAGGAATGAAGGCAGAGAGGCATTCAACAGCATCTCAATTTGCAGGTTTCGGCTTCCTCCTTCTAGCCGCAAAATGCACTTCAGTGGCAGAAGCCTCATAAATACCGAATTAGTTGGTAATTCTATAAGCAACACGCGTCCATTGATGGATAACTGACGCGCTTCGTTCGCTCACTTGGCTCGATTCGCATTGTGGGCGCGTGTGCAACTCTGCCGATAATAAAAAGGCAAAAAGAAAAAGGGCGGCGGTAAATTTGTATCTCACAGATATCCGAAAATAGATTTGAGTCGCGTGGCAGGCAAACAGTGCGACAATTAGCCGCAAATTGCCAACGTATATATTCAATTTCTATAATTAATATTAAAAAAAACAGATTTGAAATGAGATAGTTGAGATGGGCAATCGGCAATCAGTGGGAACGGCGAATGACCAAAGGAATGTCGTCTTCCAAAAAGACTTTCAAAGGATTAGCGAAACGAATAACGAAGCCATACACACAGTAGAGAGATATATGATCAAAAGAAAAGAAGGGCGTGGCATGTCATATATACAATAAAAACGCCCCCAGACCCAAAGTCTCCGAGTCGACTTCTGTTTATGAACTAAATTAATGGTTTATGTTGATGGCATTGCCCGCCGTCTCAAAAAGGTGGCAAAATGAGCAAATGGCCAGCGGGATAACTGCTGCCAAAGTCTCCCAGGTTCCACAGCCATTTGGTTTAAATTTGTGTGGCCAGCTTTGCCCAGCAGGCAAAGGATCACAAAGAACGCGACGCGTGCTCATAAATGGCAACGGCAACGGCTGAAATTTTATATGTATGACAGCTTTATATATGGAAGAGAAGTGAAATCATTGAAACCGACGTCTCCCATGGTTTTCCATAGAAGCTTTTTTTTATTTTTTTTGTATTGCATGTAGAGGAATTTAGACAAAAACAAAAACTATGCCAATGATGATTTCATTTTATTTTTGGGAAATTCAAGACTTAAAAATTCTTAAGGGAATATTTCTTTTTGAATTTCAGTATAAATTTGAATTTTCCATTGGATTTGCTTTATCAAAAATTATGCCAAGTTAGTCGATTTTCAAAAAATAAATAATTCCTCAAGTTGGAAGTTCAGTTGATTTTGGCTGTAAAATTGGTTAGTTTTTTTTTTGTAGAAAAACAAATTTGAGATATATTTTTTTTCTTTATATATATATATATATTATTCATCTGATCATATTTTTGTGAACTTTTTACAATTAGTTTAGTTTATAATTAAAAAAAAAGAATTAACCAGTTGTTTTTTTGTCTTAAACATATGAATATATTTATATGAATGTATTGTATGCTTGTATTCATTTATTTATATTCATATTCATAGTATATATACATATACTGTTTGTCGTCTTATTTTTATATATAATATATAAACTTATTTTGCTTAAAATGTATGCAAAAAAAAAACTTATCAATTTATTTAGATCTTAAATTGTTTTTTGCCTTTTTATTTATATTTATTTATATATATATTTATATAGAATAATATCGAGTGTGTGTGTGTGTGTGTGTGTGTGTGCATATGTGTTTTGTTTTAGGTGTGTATGTTTTTTAAACAAAGTGATTCGCTTAAATTACAATTCAATTGAAAAATAAAACTAAACAAAAAAAATATATCTTAAATTTAAGAAAAAAAAAATTAAATCTAAGCGCTCATAAAACCAATGTTTATTTAATTTCATTTGTGTGTGTGTGTGTGTAGAATTTTAACATTATAATTTATTTATATATATGTATGCATTTATTTGTTTTTCTATTAATAAGCATAGTTTCTATAAACATGATAAACTTATTCACACACATATGTCGTTTTTTTTCGTTAATTTTTTTCAATATATATATATATTTTTTTTCGATTTTGTTAAAGTTGATTTTCTTTTGTACATGGTTAAAATTATGTTTTTTAAATTATTTTATAAATATTTTTTTTCGTTTTCATTTTGGATTGCGGCATTTTTTGTTTTTATTTTAAATAAAATTTACTATACTGATTTTCTTTCTGTTTTTATATACTTAAAAACTAATATTTGTTTTTTTTATTTTTTAATTATTTTATTCAACTTGCAAATGTTTATTTTTATCAATTTTTATTAAATTTTTAATGCAATTGTTGCTTTGCTTTTAAAGTCTGAAATGTTAATTCGTGTCGCATTTTTTAATATATATATTTATTTATTAATATATATATATTTGATAATATAATAATTATAACATCTAGGCATATAAATGTTTTTTGTTATTTAATGACGACAAAATGATGATTTGAACTTTAAACTTTATGTCACAATGAAATTTGGCGTATTTAAAACGACATTTTGTTAAACTTTTTGTTTTATTTATTTTATTAATGTTGGAAATATTGTATCTTGGTATTTATGATATGAAAATGTTGGCATTTTGTGAGTGAAGCCTTTTTTGAATGATTCGAAAATTTTGCAAATTAAATTACACATTTTTCTAATTTTTTTTATTTATGTTTTTTTTGTTCTATTTTTTATTGCTTTGCTCTGCCTCACAAATGCCCAAACACTTTGTCTTTTTTGTTTTTTTAATTTTACCATAAAATGGCCTACGTATTGCATTTTAAAAATTGTTTTGCATTGACTTAAAAATTAATTTGCAATTTAATATTTAACTTGTTTTTTTTTTTAGATTTGTATATATAGAGATTTTTGTTTTAGTTCTTGTGTTTTTTTTTTGAAGTTTTTTTTTTGTTTTATCACTCATTTTCTTCGTTGATCCTGGCGGCTTAAATCATTAGTGAATATTTTATTATATATATATTTATATAATGGGTGTTTTTTTTTTTGTTTTTTTTTTAACTTTTTTGTTTCATATTTTTTTATACACACACTTTTTAGTATTTTGTTTTTGATATTTAAATTTAAAATCTAAATGTGTAAAAAAAAAAAATATATATATTAATTATTAACTAGCAAAAAAAAAATAAGTGGAATAATCAATCAATTGAGAGAAACTGCAGCGCCCGGTATTATTTTTTTTTCTTTTTAGAGATATGTATATTGAGTTCCTGCACACACAGCTTCCTCTTCAACTCTCAGCATTTAACCGTAATGACTTGAGCCAGAACCGGAACCAGAACCGGAACCAGAACTAGAACCGGAGCCATTACACTGCAGGCCACCAGCATCCATAAGATCTGGCGTGGCCATATAACTACTCCCATAATTTGCAATCATAGACGATTGTTGTTGTTGTTCCTGTTGATGTTGTTGCTGTGACTGTGACTGTAGCTGTGGTGACTCAGCACCGCCGCCGCTGCTGGCCGTGCTGCCGCCGGAGCTGCTGCAGTACTGGAACAACAGATTCTACACCATATTCACATATTTATCCTGCGGCGACATGTAATCGAGGCTATTCTGCGAAAAGGCCTGGGCCGAGACTGTACCCGTAAATGAGGGCGATGGCGATAGGCCGAAATTGGAGGCCGTATAGCCCGAATGGCCCATATTATAGTTGACCTGATTCTGATTGCTAAAGTATTCCATTTGCGAATAATAGCTGGGCGCCTGGGCATAATTATTGGGATACTGCTGATATTGGTTATGCCAGAAGTTATACGAATCGTGATTGGACATGTAGGCCGAGTGGGCGGAATGGTGCGCCGATTGGGCTGACTGGGCGGCATGGGCGGCTGCCGATGCCGATTGCGGTGACATGGGCGTGATGGGCGGAGAGGGTGTGGTAATGCTAGAACTCGAGTCCATGGGCGTAATATTGCCGCCGGGCTGCACCAGGCGTGGATTTGAGGCAGCCGCCGTGCCATAAATGCTATGATGATGTCCCACCGAGCCAATATCTCCGCCCGCATCCTTCAGCGTGTCGTACGGCGAGCGTAGCGAATCACCAGCCACCCCGCCGCCAACACCGCCGCCTCCACCGCCTCCGCCACCGCCGCCGCCTCCGCCCACATTGCCATAGCCACCCGTAATATGCTCCTTCTTGCAGACAATGCTCACCGGACTCACCGACGTGGCCGGCGTGGGCAGCAACGGCGACGAGTTCTGATGGGCCGCCGTCACATTCAAGGAGCCAATGGCCGCGGCAGCTGCCACGGCCGAACTGCTGGCCGACATGTGTAAATGACCGGAATTGCCGCCGCTGCCTCCTCCGCCGCCGCCATTACTGGTGGGCGTCACCGCCGATGATGCGCTGGCATTGAGGAAGGAACTGTGGTGTGATTTGATGGACTGTGCTGCTGCCACGGCGGCTGCTGTGGCCACAACTGAGGCTGAGCTGTTGCCACTGTTGTTGTTGTTATTATTATTATTCGAATTGTTATTATTGCCGCCCATTGGATTGCCAAGGCCTGAACTGGATGAGTTGTTATTGCCGCCGCTTTGCTTGTTGTTGTTGTTGTTTGATTTGGAGCTGCTGTTGGAGCCGCTGCCATTGCCACTTTGACTTGAGTTGTTGTTGTTGTTGCGCGAAGAGCTGCCCGATGAGCTGTTGTTGTTGTTGTTGTTGCCGCCGCCACATGAACTGGAGCCGCTGGCATTTTTTGAATTGCTCAAACTATTTGATTGTTGCTGCTGCTGCAATTGTTGGCGACACTTGGCCCGACGATTTTTGAACCAAACCTGCAATAAAAAAAATAAAAAAAGAATAGAAATTAAATACAACTGTGAACTCTTCAACATTTTCCCACATCAATTAATTTTTGGCTGGCTATGTTATTTTTATTTGGCCACTCCACTCCACTCCACTCTACTCCAGCTGAGGGCAATGAATATATTATGAGACTACTACGACGACTACTATGAAGACAAGTGCAAAAAGTCACGCGCTTTTTGATATGACAACAGGCCGCCAGGCAGCCAGGCAGGCAATACCCCAAAAAGAGTCTGCCACAGAGGGTGGCACCACACACGCCCTGCAAATTGACTCGATTATATTGTTAGGCCTGGCAACAACCGCATCGCATCGGAAGACAACAATAAACAGGCCATAAAGCGGCACAGTCGAGCGCAAGGAATTCACTTAGCCTTGTTTGTTATGCTTAAGGGGGCGGCAACTGCAAACAATCCGCTAAGTGCTGAACTAGCAGCAGCAGCAACTTGAATCTCATCTCATCTCTCTCTTCTTTCTCTTCTTCTTTTTTTTTATTTCGAAAAATGTTATTTCAGTGATTTCAGTTGGTTGGTGATGATGATGATGGTTTGGGTTTGGGTTTGGGTTTGGGTGTTGCTTGCTAATGGCTTGTGCTTTGGTAAACAGGAAAATTTATTACCGAAAGACCCTTCGGGCAAAGTTAACACTTGCCACACGCGCCACTCGCCACCCACGAAAACGAAACCACTCGAGCATTTCATTGCGCAACTGTGGTAAAAAAAAAGGGACTACTTCAGTAACAACCGACAACAACAAGGACGAAAAAGAGCATTAAACAAGGCGTATCAAATTTCATTATTTTCGTCCCATCCAAATTCAATTTTTGCATTTTGAAAATCTGCTTTGTGATTTGACTTTGACATGACATCAAATTGAAAGGGGGCGCCGGGCGCTCGGTGCTCGGTGATTTAAAAATCTGTTGAACTAGACAAGAAAATTTTGTCCACTTTGAAATCGTTTAATGAAGTGCAGAATTTCTAGCAAGAAAACGAAAAAAAATTAAAACTCAATTATAAAATTGAATATCAATAAAATAAAATATAAAGAATGAAAAATTCTAAACAACAAAAAGAAGAAAAAAAACATCAAAGAAAATCTCTTCAATTGCAATAAGGGAAGGAGTATTAAATCGAAAACTTGGATTTATTTGCGGTTCTTAAATCTGTTTGATGTCATTCGAAATTTAAAGACTTTAACTTTGGCAGTGAATACAAATCAATTTCACTCTTAGGGACAATAAACAAAAATATAAAAAATTATAAAGAATCTTGTAAAAACTAGTAAAAACAAATTTCGTGATAAATTTCTAAAGTTTTTGATATTAATTTTTATACAATTATTTCTACTGTAAAATCTGATTTTAGAAAATGATATAAATTCCATATGAATTGTTCTATTTTCTTAATATATTTAGAAATGATAATAATAATTGTCAAATTCGTGGTGTAATTTCTTGTAAATATTATACAAATTTTTATACTTTAATCAGTTTTTAAAAAGTTGTTTGAATTATAAAAATAATTTCAAGTAAATATAATAAAATTTTTATACTTTAATCACTCTCTAAAAAGTTGTTTGAAATATAAAAATAAATAGACTTTTTTCACAGAAGTTCCTTAAGACTCAACTAAAAAAATTTCTAATTAATTAAAGTTTTTGTTTAAAAAGCAGAAAACGCTTTGAAATCGATTATAATGAATATATAAAATTTTCTAGCTTATAGAACTCTGCATTTTGATTCTTTTGACTTTTGCCTGGTTAAGCAAATATACTTTATTTTTTTTCTTTTTAAATCCTGCAATCTTTAAATTAAAATTCAAAAAATCTAATGGCATAAATTTATATCTCTCTCTCTCTTTTAAATTGCTTGGTTAGATTTCTCCCTCTTGTGTGTGTATGTGTGTGTGTGTGTGTGTTTATATTTTTGTGAAAAGTGGAAATGTTAATCCGCAATGGGAAAATTAATTTTATAAAACAGCTGGGCGCTATATATATATATATATATGTATATATATATATATTTGAAAGTTTCAATTGCGGCGCATAAAATTTCCCTCTGCTTTTTCCACAATTTGTTGCAACATTTTGCGCCCTATCACAAAACGCCTAGTGACAACGAGACAAATCCCTTTACAACAATATGAATGCAAAAAAGGAAAAAAGAAAAAAGGGAAAATGAATATCAGACAGTAGCCTGAAAAAGAGTTGAACGGGAACCCCAGGAAATCTCCCTCTCTCTTTCTCTTATAAAGTGAAATTGATAATAATAGAAAGGAAAAAAAAAGGACTGACTGACTAGGTTCAAAATGGCTGGAATAGGAATCAGAATCAGAATCAGCAACAAAAATAGAAATCTATTGTTTTCACACACACACATGGCCATATACTTGGATTATTTTATATAGGGAATAGATTCAGATTCATCCCTTTTTTGGGACCCTTTCGTCTAAAATCGAACAGCTGAAGAATCAAGTTGACAAAAAAGGGAGAGAAAGGGAGAGAAGGAGAGTTGCCACATATAGGAGTGTTTAATAATAGTAATAATAATAGTAATAATAATAGGGGTGACACATTGGGTACTACTGTACCAAATAGAAATCACGTACACGCAATCACAGCGGAATTATATTCGCCCATTTCCATTCCCATTGCCTTTATGCCCTTTGAGTGAGTTTTTGATTTATGATTATAATGGCAATGGCGATGGCGTCGCGACCAAAATGTTGGTTTCCATTTCACAAAATGAATGAAAAAAAAATACGTTGAATTTTCCTGGTGTTGTTGCCTTATTATTAGTAGCTCTCCGGCAGGCATAAATGTTTGCTCTGTTCTGGTGCAGATAAGCTGCGTTAAATTATTACGTTATTTGTATTGGTCGCAATCAACGCCCTCCCCCCGCCCCCATCACCCTTAAAGGGCCATGAACTCTCAGAAGAGCGAATTGTCTCTCTCTTTCTCTCACTCTGTGTCGTTTCTGTTCAGTTGTTTAGTTTGTTGGCTTAGTTGGTTGGGCCATAAAGATGCCTATCATTCAATTAATATTTACATTGCATCACGAAATGTTTCACTTTGGCTCCATTTTCATTTCCATTTCCATTTTACCACTCCTTCCCACCCACACACTTGCATTTCTATTTCTTTTTCTTGATTACAGTGTGTGTGTGTGTGTGTGTTTGTGTGTGTGTGCGCGCTAGTTTCTTGGCTAATTGAGTTGGTTTGGCTTCCCTGAAAATGCTTAGTTGTTCTTGCTGTTGTTTGTAAATTTCCATTTGGCTTTTTTAGTTTTTCCCTGTAACTGTAATTTAATATTGTATATTACAACAGTAGCTCAATAACAATTCCTTGGCACAGTGTGTGCGAAAAGTAGAAATCAAACCCAAAAGAAAAAACTTTCATTAAAATTCCCAACTCTTTTCATAGAAAATTCAAAATTTGACATTCCCTAAATCAAGTTTATTTTTCGAAAAGAATACAGAATTTTAACTACTTTTTTCAATCTATAATTTATAATTTAATTCTCTAAAAATCATAACTAAAAAATTAAGAAAACAAATAATAAAAAATTAAATATCATTAAAGCTAACTAATAATCAGGATTCTTTTATATTCTTCTAAACCTAATTTGATTAATAATTTATAATTCAAAAATTAACTAATTGAATGATAAAAGTATAATTTTTGTTGAAAAAAAAAATATTAAAACATCAATATTTTAATTTATATAGAAAATAAAATCTTCAGCTAAAAAATTAGACAATTTTGAATCAAGATATATTCCAAATCGTTTCAAAAATGTATTTTAATTAAAAAATTGAATTTTTCGAATTTTAAACTGCTTCTTTTTTTTTAATTATAAACCACTGTATGCCAAATAGGAGATACCATAAAAAACAAACTAAAAACAAGAAGAATAAAATAGAAGAAGCACAAAAAACACATAAGAAATAAAAGGAAAGAATGAAAGAAAATCTATACATTTGTCTAAGTGTCGTCTGGACTGGTTTGGTGTACATTTCCAAATCAATTGTCTAAAAACAAAAAAAAACGTGAGGAGGCCTCCAGAAAGAATAGAAAGAGAATACAGAAAACTGCTAAAACATTCATTTCTTTTTCCACGCGCCAGTCGAACGTGTCATTTTTCAGTTGACCAAAACGAATACAAAACTGAACCGAACT
Source organism: Scaptodrosophila scaptomyzoidea (assembly GCA_035078625.1). Lineage (NCBI taxonomy): Eukaryota > Metazoa > Arthropoda > Insecta > Diptera > Drosophilidae > Scaptodrosophila > Scaptodrosophila scaptomyzoidea. The sequence goes on from JAWNPY010000044.1 coordinate 40,968, forward strand.
GAACTGAATGACTGACTAAATGAATGAATGGTGAGGTGACCACTGCAGGGGCTTCGGTTGTCGACCGTCATCGACTGCCAGGCATGTCACGTCCTTAAATTACAAAGCAATGCAAACAAATATCGATTCATTGATTCATATTCATCATGATCATCATCATTGCATCGATATGCACGGCTGTGTTTGCCTAAAATGGAAGAAAACTGCAAAACTGATCGGCAGGAACAATAAAAAAGAAGGAAAATCTTTGCACCCTTGGGCAATTTGAATTGTGTTCATTTGGCAGTTGTTGTGCGGCGCCTTGTTTATTTAGGTGGCAAATTACATGAGCCCAATTGCAAACAACATGACCAACCATCATCATCATCATCGTCATCAATAATAAAAATAATAATAAAAATTGTGCCTCATTTTAGGTGAAAGTCCCACCTAAATAAACACGAATGACATTTTGGATCACCCTGGTAAATTGAGTTGTAGTTTTTTTTTTTTTTTGGGTAGCATTTGGTTGACAAAAATTAGTGCAAATTATGCCCTGCTAATGCGAAAAGTAAACCAAAGCGGAAAGCCAAAAAGATGCCGTGTTCCTTCCCTTCCCTTCCTTGACAAAATGCTTTGGGTAAACAGAAACCGCCTATTTTTTTGCCCCCAGGGTTGATGTTGGTGGTGGTACAAAATATGCTGCAAGTCAAATGAAAACGCCTTCTCATTCCTCATTCTTTTTGACTGACTCTTGTCTGTTTGTCTATTTGCTTAGCGCTTTTCCTTAAAGTCATAAAATCCACACTCTCACATACTCCCTCCTCCTTTTCATCCTTTGTCCTGTGATAACCGCCCCATTTCTATCTTATTTCCTTTATTTTTTTTTTCGCCAATGAATTTTGCCCACCATAAGTTGTTAGCTGTTTGTAATTTGTTTGTTTTATGGATTTAATGGCTTTGATTTCTCTATACTTTTACTTTGGCTCGGTTTGACGTCACTTGATTTTATTTATGGGGGGGCGGCAAATGTTGGAAAAAGCATATGCCTAATTAAGCAATTGCTGAGAGACATGTGGGTCACCAGGAAAAACAAATATGATATTATATTTATGTGTAGTTACCAGTCAGCCGTAAATAATCAAAGTCAAATGTAATTCTATTCAATAGAATTAACCTTAAAAAGCTACGAATAAGCAGAGATGAAGTTACCTATCTGAAGTTCTTGTAATTATCAGAAAAAAATGAGAAGAAAAAGGAAATATTTACTAATCAAAGCTTAAAGGTTTCCTACTTTATAATCTTAATAAAACCAAGTTTAAATGATTTTCCAAAATTGCTGCATCAAACAAAGTTTGAGGAGATCCGAAATTCATCAAAATTCGAAAGGATCCTGAATAAAATTAATGAGCTTTGTTTTAATTGCCAAATCCAATCCAAATATTCACCAAGCTAAGTTTGAGGAAATCCGGAATATAATTAATAAGATTTTTTCGAAAGGATCCTGATTAAAATTGATGAGCATTCTTAAGATTTGAGAAGATATCAGAATGGAAAACAAAATTTCAAGGGAACCCGATAAGATTTTTCAAATATTGTATTTTTTTAATCTTTTAGATCACAATAACTTATAGAAATTATGTCTGAGGCCATCAAAATATGCAATAGCGAAAAATCAAAGGAATTTAGAATAGATTTCTAAATGAGAATATTTTCAAATATTTTTTGAACTTTTAAATTATCTCTAAGCCATTTTCAGCTTCGTTTTAGTATTATTTAGTATTTAGATCACATTAACTTATAGAAATTGTGTCTGAGGCCATCAAAATATGCAATAACGAAAAATAGAACAGATTTCTAAATGAGAATATATTTTCAAATATTTTTTTGAACTTTTAAATACTCCCTAAGCCATTTTCAGCTTCGTTTTAAGTATTATTTAGTATTTCTAGGCAATGAAAATTTCCTTTTTTCATTAAAGATCAAATTGACATATAGAAAGTAATTCTCCATCAAATTGTCTTAAAGTTTGGGCGAGTTTTGCCATTATTTCTCCATTATTTTTGTTTTTCGACTTACCTGTACTCTTGATTCGGGCAGATTGATTTTAAGGGCTACCTCCTCACGCATAAATATATCCGGATAACGGGTCTTGCCAAAAAGAGCCTCCAGTACATCCAATTGGGCACGGGTGAATGTGGTGCGTTCACGTCGCTGTTTTCTTGTGTTGACACCTAAATAAATCACAAAAAAAACATAAAATAAAAACAAAAAAAAAAGAAATCAATTAGTTAAATTAAGGGCCAAAAATTGTAACAAGTTGCCTACCAAAAAAAAAAAAAAAAGAAACAAAATGTGCTAAAAGTTGCGCATACGCAGCATATGTAAATATTTATATAAAATTCATGGTAAGTCTAGAAAAACTTTTCCCAGTTTTATTTTTTTGGTTTTTTTTTGGTGTTGAGCCAGCAACCCCCGCTTGACATAGAAAACGGCATTTGGATAGGATTTGAAATTTCAACCCCCAGAATATAGAATATTTGAGAGACAGAAAGAGAGACCAAAAGACCGGAGACCGACCAACCCCGTCGGCTGCTGGGCTGGATGGGCCAACCGCCCTGATGATATATTTACTATATGTGTGTATATATAAGCAGTTATGTATTGGAATAAATATATATATATATTGTGTGCTTTGGGGTGTCTCCTCGGTTTTAGCGACGACAACAACGAATTTTTGGTAGGTAGTATTCGTGTGTGTGTGTGTGTGTGTGTGTGTGTGTGCCTGCTACGCCGCAGCATTCATTGTTTGTTTTGTCAGGCACGCAGCCGTCGTCCATGTCCAAGTCCTGCTACCAAATTCCATTCCATTCCTTTCCAAGCCTTTTAACCATGTGCGTGCGTGTCTGTCCCAAATTTACGTTTTGCACCCCTTTTTTTTTGTATTTTAGTTGTCGCCTTTGTTGTTGGAACTTGCATCATTTTTTTTTTTTTTGTTTTTTAAATTTGTCAGCCTTCGTTTTTAAAAAAACTTTGTTATTTCTTTTTTTTTTTTGTACTCCCCTTGGCATTCCGGTCTATCAAAATATTAATGAGTTAGTCATTTTTTTTAGTCATGAATTTATAAAAAAAAAAAACATATTTCAATTTTCCAGCTGCCATTTTATGATTTTTCAAAATGGTTAAACATTTTAGAAATAAATCAAAATTAATTTTTTGCTCTTTATTTTTTGATTTTATTTTGTTGTCCCTCAACTTGTTTATTTATTTATTTATTATTATTTTTTTTTTTGGTGCCAACAAACCTTGAATTATATTGTTTAATTAACTTCAACCGGCATTGATTTGATTTTATTATTTTTTTTTCATTATTTGCTTTCCTGGAACTTTATTTATTTATTTATTTTCGTCTTGTTAAAGCCAAATTCTAGTTGAATTTATTTCGTCATTTAATTGGTTTTACCATAAAAACTTGTGTAACCAAAAATCATCTTTATAATATGTTCTCTCTCTCTCTTTTTTTTTTTTTGGCCTGACATTGCTTTCAAAAAAAATATTGATTACATATTATTGTGACATTATTATGTCTTTTTTTTTTTGTATTTTTGCACGAGAAAAAAAAGGTTTGTTGTCGATTTTGTTGTCGCTCTGTTATTGTTAAGGCAATTTTGTATTTTTTTTTATATTTTTTGTATTTTTGGCATTCGTTTTCTTCATTTATTCGTTTAGCATTTTGTAGCATTTATTTATTTGTGGTTGCTGGGGCTTTTTCTGGTTTTTTTCTTTCTTTCTTTCTGTTTGTCACTGAGCAACTGAGCACTCATTATTCATTTTGACAATTCAACTGATAATGATGCAATCGACAACGACGACTTCCATCAAGTCTCCTCAAGTCACCTGCACATCCGCATATCCTAATGAAAAAAGCCCTCAACAAAAAAAAAAAAAATACATTGAGTTATCAGAAATTTCAACGCAAAAGTTCTTGATTTGAATTTGAAGTTAAACATTTTTGAAATTGCCATTTAACTCATTTGTCATCAAAAAACCAAAAAAATAAAAAAAATTATTAATGATTCCGTAACTTTCAGCACATTTTGTTTATATATATTTTTTGATTTTTTTTTATACTTATTTCTGTTTCTCTGTTGTATACCAAAATTGTTTGTTGTTCTTGTTTTTTTTTTGTTGCGATATTTACCCCACATACCTTGGGAAAACCCAACGGCCTCCAAACCATGTGGAAGACCGAAGGGACCCAATGATGGCATCGGCATGCCCGGCGGCAGTGGACCATGCGGCACCGAATGATGCGGATGTGGTCCGCCATAGCTGTGCGGATGTGGTCCCAAATCGCCGGATTTGAGAAATCCAGCAGCCATTAAGGCTTCCGTTGAATGCAGCGCCACGGTGATGCTGTGTTTATACGTTTCTTCAATTGAAAAGGGAATACTCCGAAAGCTTCCTCCTTTTTTTTCTATTTTATGTAAAAATCCTGGCCTAGTTTTTTAAGCTAGGTTCGGAATATTTCAATTACAGTTGGTATATTTTAAGATGAGTTCTGCAAAGGGAAAAGAAATGGATAAAATTGGGTTAATCAAAACTCTAAAAATTATAAACTTTTTAATTGCTTGTATTCAAATATATTTTCACTGATTTAATAACATTAAAATGAGCTTCATTTTATCATGATAAACTTGCAATATATTTGATTAAATGGCATGTAAATATTTAATATATAAATTATTATTATTATTATACTAATTTCACTTATATTTAAAGATCTTTTTTTAGCTAATTTCCTAGAATAAATTAAATGTATTAAATGGATATTTAACTATTAGGAATCATACGAATTCTACTAACTTTATAGCTTTAGAAATTGTTTCATTTAAATATAGAAAAATCACTGGCCAAAGGAACCCGGGAAAAAAATGGATATTTATAGCAAACTATTAGGAATCATACGAATTCTACTAACTTTATAGCTTTAGAAATTGTTTCATTAAATATAGAAAAATCACTGGCCAAAAGAAACCGGGGAAAACAATCAAAAAAATACCAAAAGTGGCCTAAATAAAAAGTATATTTAAAACATTTTCTCAAGTCAATTCCCCTTTTTCTTTCTTTTCTTCTTCTTATTATTTTTTATTTAATGTAAAAGATCTTTTCAAGTCAATTCCCTAGTTACGTATGCGTCTCTCAGTCTCCTCTACTGAGAATCTCGATTGGACCATTCTCTTCAATTTTTGGACCAGATGTGTTATTAATTTGCGTGTGCGCGTGAGCATGTAATTTGGTGTATTTTGGTTTACTGGTTTGCGGGTATTTCGAGTGCCCGTACTCAATTACCACACGCAGACAGACGGACGAACGGACAGCCAAACGGACGGACGGACAAAGAATGCATTCTCATTCGACAATTTTCTACTTTTCTCTCCATTGGGATGAATTGGTGAAAATGTGACATGACAAAACAAAACACATATATTTTTTTTTCTTCTTTTGGTCATCATTATCGGCCATAAAAACATGCTCATCCCCAAAAACTTGCATATTGACAAATATGAGAATTTAGGTAAATAAATAAGTATGCCTGATTGGCTCTGATTTTCGGTTTTTGTGGTGTCAAAACAAAAGGGCAAAGGACATTTTAAGGTGTCCCTAGGTGTATTCCAAGTCCTGCAATTGCTGGCTGCCTTTTTTTCTTTTTGTTTTTTTGGTCAGTGCTAATTTATTTTTTCGCACGAAAACAAAAACCAAAATAAAATATATGGAACAAAAGAGTTTTGTAAGTTTTTCGGGTCGTTTTTGGTTTGGCAAATATATGAAAATTAATCCAGGTCGCCGTTTTGTTGGCTTAATGCGAAACTATTGTCATTTTCCAGTCATGTGCATGTGTGTGTGTAGTAAGTGTCTCTGCTAATCCTTGGGCTAAGCTCAGATCAAAGATCTTTAAACCGCAGAGAGAAAAGCAAGCAAAAAAGATTTTAAGAAACCGAAAAACTAAATCTTTGTTGGTGATCTCAGGTTAGGTAATCTCCCAATAGATCCAGGCCACATACCTAGATAACAAATACCTACATATATATATATATATATATATAGATACAAATCTGTTGTCATATTCAATTTGAAATTTTGCCAGCTACGTGATTTTTCCACACATTTCTTTAATTATTTAAAAATCATGGCAAAAAATTAGGTATCAAAAAAAAAAACCCTATATATTTAGGGAACCCGCTGGGCCCAACGAAAATCATTTGGTTTTGTCATACATCACGTACACGCACTTTCATTAAAAATTCATAAAAGATTCAGCAATTTTGACATTCTATGCATTTTCATTTTCACTTTCAATTTCAGTTTCCGGCTCTCAGAGTTTTGGACCAAATGTTTTGATTATGATGCTTCTTATGTATATTGAACCGCTCCGGTAATATTTTTGTTTTTTTCCTATGCTTATTCGTAATTACGGTCAAAATAATATTTGGAAACTACAGACAAGTGCTTGGCGCGATTTGAAGGTAAACAGCCTTAGGAAAATAAATAAACAGACACAAAAAAAAACTCTGAGCCTCTGGGCCTGAAAACCCGCACAATTTGTGCGACAACTACGACGACTACTACCGAAAAACGGTAGCCAAAGCCAAACCCAATATAATCATTTTCTACCTATAAGTTACAAGATGTTGTACCTCCATGCTATTCGTATTCGGTTGGTATCAGTAAGTCACTGAAAGGGGCACCACTTACATTGATTGGTCCAATGTTTTGATTTCATGTGAGAGACACACATATTTCCATTAACATTAACCCAACTCAATGCTCATTTTAGCCTGGGAAAGTTCAAATTGTTGGCTACTGTTAATTGCTCGATTCTGTTTTTTTATTTTTATGGGGGGCATGGGAATCTTTTGCTAAAACACAAAAAAACCAAATAGTTGATTTTTATTTTTTCTGCTTTGTTATTTTAAGTTTGTTTGTTTTTAGCAAATTATGTTTGTTTTTATATATAAAACTATTTTTAACGGTTTGATTAATGATTTTGGTTCAGGTTTTTCTAGGTGAAATTTAATGATATGTTTGAAAGCGAAATAAAGTTTAAAATAAATAGTTTTTTAATAAGAAACTTAAAGATCTTCTATATTTAATAGAAAAATATTTAAATATTTTTTTCAAAAATTATTTAAGACTGCCAAGTTGCCACTGCTGCTACTGAAATGGTTAATTGTGATGTTGATGCCAACTGACTGACTAACTAACTAACTAACTTCTCCAACTGACTGACTGACTGACTGACTTGTATGGCTAAATTGAGGTCTGTGTAGAGTGCACCGAGTGCAACGAGCTGTCAAAAGCAGTCGCTTGTCATAGTCTCAGTGTTTTATTTTTTATTAGCTGCTTTAACAAGCTTTATAACAACTTAATAAGCCACAGTGCAAGACAACATTATAAACGTAATTAAAAATGTCTAAAATTGAAGCTACAATAATAAAAACTAATTACAAAAACAAGCGTTTTTCAGCTTAACGCAAAACGCCAAACTTTGCGTATTGTAAATAACACAAATCTAATTCAAAGTTTATAATTTTGGAAAATGGCGTTTTTAAGTTTTTGTGTTTTTCGTAATTTCATGTTACTTAGTGTAAAAATGTATAAATAACACGATATGGCAGAAACGAGAAACATTTCTCAGGCTCATTTACATAGCCAGGCAGCTACTGGAATATGCCATGCCAAGATGCCAACGGCATTAAAAACTGCCAGCCAGGCTAAAGAACTGCAAAGCCAATCGTTCCAGGCCCAGTCTTGTCTAGTCTGTCGGGGGCAAACTCCAACGAAAATAATGCAACTTAATAAACGCAACAAAGAACACCAACTCGGGCCAAGTCAAGTCAGGCCCAGGAAGGAAGGGGAGAGAGTATTACTACCAACTGGTTCCAACTTTACTCATCTTCAGTCGACTCGTTTTATTTTTTGTTAGTGTTGTGCCATTTCTAGGCAGGCATAGGCTGCTGTCTGCCAAATGCATTTTGACATTTAAATTTGCAATTTTCGCATAAAATTATTTTTATCTACAATATTTTCCATGTTGAGGTGAAAATTTCCAACCTTGCCATGATGCCTGACAGATGGCAAGATCGACTGACTGAACGACTGAACGACAGACAGACGGACATTTATTTTTGATGGCTAGGCGACAGTTTGATGCTGTTGACGTTGACACTCTGCCCCAACCAACCAACCAATCCTCTCTTGAATGAATGTTGTTGGCTGCTTCCTCACATTTTGAAGTTTAATTAAGCAATGTGCCAAATAATTGAAAAAGTGTGAAGATTTGACAAGTTTAAGACGCATTAAATTCGCCTGGCCTAGAAACAAAATAAAAAAACTGGCTAACTAACTTTGATATAACAAAAACAATTATAGAAAAAACCACAATTTCAATTGCCATCATTTATTTTGCATATATTTATATAATTATTGTAGTTTCAGCTATTTAATTACTTTTTTATGTGGCCTGACTTTGGTTGTCTTTGGCAAATGATGATGCATTATTTGTTTAATCAAATTGACAGTTAACATTGCCACTGCTACCTGCAATTTAGTCATTAAAATATCAAACTGGTTGGAACTTAATAATTTAATTTAATACACGAAATTAATAGGAATAGGAAAACTCTAAAAATTAATTGAATTTTATAATTAAATCGATTCAAGTCCAAATAAGTCAATTAAAAATTATCAAAAAAAAAAACTTAAATTATTTATTAATTTTTGTGTTTATTTTTATTATTTGTTTATTGAAATTGCAATGTCTTTGTCAAAATTTGAACCATTTATAATTGGAGGCGTCAAGGCGTCGTCGTCGTTGTTGTTTTTGTTGTTTTTTTGTTGTTTATTCAATAATGATTGCATCATGGTAAAAATAAATCAAACAAATGAATTGAAATAAAATGAAATGATATATCTTAAAAATATAGAGAGACCCGGGTAAAAAAAAAAAAACCTATTATTTGACGCATTGTCAACTTGATCTTGATAACTTTGGCAACAGAAATTCAAACTCCAACTCAGATTCAGTATAAATGGCTTTGTCAACAAACTAAAAAATAAAAAAATAAATGTGGATATATAACGTAATGAGTAAAGAGTGTAGATAAAAATTAATAATACAAATAATTGAAATTTGAACACTACACTTAAGGTGTGCGCCACAACAACAGCAATAATAAAAAATACTTAATAGAAATAAAATAAGAAAAAAAAATACATATCCATATCCATAAATGGGCGTGCGATCTATGCTAAACAATAAAGTACACTTAGAGCTTTCGGGTTCATTCGGGACTGTTGTTGTTGTTGCTGCTGCTATTGGCAATGAGTCTACGATATTCCAAGTTGTTGGGCTTGCGTTGCGTCGGCAACAATGGTCAGATAAGCTATCAAACTGTCGCGCCTGTATCTTAAAGATACATACACATATATATTTTTATGAATTAAAGTGTGTGTGTGTGTGTGTAACGGATGTGAATGAATGTGTGAATGAGAGCAGAGTAAGTGAATGAATCGAGTGCGTGGGCGTCTGTCAATTTCAATTCAATCTTTCTCTATTCATCTACACATATTTTGGATCAAAAAGTCTAGAAAAAAAAATTAAAAACTGAATCTTTTTTTTTCTCTCTTTTTTTTTTGTATTTTTCTGTTCATTTTTTGTTTCTTTCTTTTGATTTCTTCTTTGAATACCAAGTCTCTGGGCCTGGCCCAACAAATTGCCTTGCATATTAATTTAACTTAACAGAAAATATGCAAATTTTACTTCTCTTTGCTTAATAATTAATAACAACAACAACAGCAGCAACATCAACTAATAACTAAAAATATATCTCGCGTTATACGCTTTTGTATCAGTCTGCCTACCTGAGACCTGAGAGATGTTTTAATTTATAGCCCATCGCATTGAAATTAGTTAATAAAATGCGGCTACCAACAAACATGATATAAAATTTAACAAAATGTGTGAATAATGTGAACAACTTCTCTTCCACTCTTCTACTCTCCTATTTCCCTACAGCTTCTTGGCCATCATCCTCATCCATTGTGCTCGATCGATCCCAGTATTTGGTTAGACTTTCCATATCTTGGCCGCATAACAAAAACATATCGTAATATTTTTTTTACTCTATTCTACTCTTCTCTAGGTTATCTTTTTATTTTATATGTTAGATGTGTGTGTCTGTGTGTTTCGCCGTTGTTTGCCTAATTAGCAGTCAAAAGGGGCGACTTTAATATGCCCATTAAAATTATGAAAATTTTCTTTCATATTTTGGGTGTGTGTTTTTCCATATATTTCATAAATGTATAACAAATAAAGTTTTGATTTTATTTCCTGTTTAATTATAAATTAAATTCTCTTCTCTGTTTGTTGGTTGAACTACTTTATGATCTCTAATAAAATACTATAACTTTGCGAGTCAGTGATCAATAATCTCGAGTTAAATAGATTAACATATTAATTGTGTATAAATTAAATATTTTTACTATTTTTACCCTGCAAATCGATTACTTAAAGTCCACCAACAACAATTCCAAAGAATTCTCTAATTGATCCATCATCAATGGGGGAAAACTATTGAGTAACTATTACATTGTAGTATCTATCGATTTACAATTGTAATTAGTTACAAAAACATGACAAATTCAATAACTACTAGAAATTAATTGAATGCAAAGTTTTGAATGAAATAAAAAGGCATAGAAATAATAGAAATTGATTGTTGTTATGATTTTTTAAAGATTTTTTGATAAGGCACAGGAATATATATCTTTTTATTACAGGTAATTGATTAAAAATTATATTCTAAAAGGATAAGTTTTGAATGGACAGGGAATTGAAAGGAATTGGAAAATAGTTTGGTTGTAATGGTTTTTCAAAGATTTCCTTAATCATTTTGGAAAACCAATGTTAAAAACTGATTGATAGTCAAGTATTGAAAGATTTAAATGGGAATTACTTAGAAATTGATTATATTTAGTCTTTCCAATTAGTATTTAGATCAAAATGATAAGTAAACTTAAAAAGGATTAGTTTTGAGTGGTTTTTATATGTTTTTAAAGATGATTTTGATTTCTTTGGAACTTTCTGCTTAACTTAAAGGTAAAAAGTAATAAAATATTTTTCAAATCTGTTGCATAATCCATAATATTGTTGTTTTGGGTGATCTCATCCAGTTTTATTTAAAAATTATATTATTATTTAGCTAGTTTGAATTATAAAAATGGTTGCACTCACCAAAAAAAAAAAGCAAAAAACTTTCAAGTTTTAGTACAAATTTGTAGCCGTTGTTTTTTTTTTTTGTGTGTTTATTTTTCGTAGTAAATAAAAAAAAAAATGAAAATAAATAGGCGGGAGATATTTGGATTTATTTGTATTTATTTATATAGTAAATATGATAATATTGATCCAATCCAAAAACAGTTGTTGTTGTTGTTGCTGTTGTTGTTTATATTTATGAACACAAATTGAGTTTTTTTTTGTTTTGTTTTTGCACTTTTGTTTTTCAACTTTTTACTGTTGTTGTTTTTTGCATGATCTTTTTTTTTGGGATCAGGATATTACAATACACTCACAGAAAAAAAAAACAATTTCATATATCAAGAAAAAGAATCTCTTTAGGTTATTTTTGTATAATTTTCTAGAATTTTGTTTGTTTTTTTTTTTTATATTTTGCTCTTTTGTTTTGTTTTGTTTTTTTGCAGCGGCGGCGGTGGCAAAACTGTTTGAATATTTAAGACGTGTTTATTTTTTGAATATTATTTAAAAATTTTCCTTTTTGTTTTGTGGAGGCAACACACACTCGCACATGCATACACACACACGCACGCACGCACACAGCACAGCACACAGAGAGCGGCAAAGAGACTCAATGCGACGGCAATTGAAGAAAGCGCGGTAACGTCAATAACGGTGAATGTTGTTATTGTTGTTGGTGCTGCTGCTGACGCTGTGTAGTAGTAGTTTTATGCGGTTTAGTTAGTTGTAGTAGTAGAAGACAACACACACACACGATTTGGGTTTTTTTGGTAAATTTTAATATAGATTAATAATAACGACAACAAACGACGCTTAGCACGCTACGAACAACGGCACACAACCCGAGCGCACGAATGTTACTTTGGAACTGATTTTCATGTGACACCTTTTGCTGCGACGGCGGTGACAGCAGCAACATTAATAGCAGCAGCAGCAGCAGCGGCAGCAGAGTCCAAAAGCAGAAGTCGTTCGACCAGTCACTACATTTGTTGTTGTTTACTGCTGCTTTCGTCATCAATGCGCACGCGTACGATCTGCTCTGCTGTGACGACCGGTTCGTTTCGTTTTACGTTCGTATTGACTTCCTTTTTGCTACACACTCGCACACCCACACATACATATATATATGCAAGCATGCAAGACTTTAGCAATGGCTGCTGCTTGGGCCTGTAACAGAAAGAGCTGGCAATAGGTTAAACATGAGCGAGCAAGATAGCTGCCCACAAATTGTATGTGTGTGTGCGTGTGTTGGGCTGGCAAACCAAAAGCAAAGCGTACCACCGCGACCGCATCACTCTCTTGTGGTTGTTGTTGCTGCTCCCTACTTCTGCTTCTGCTTTAGCTGTTGCTGTTGCTGCTGCTGCTAAACCAACTGCAAATTGTGCAGACATACATATATACCATGTAGCCATCTCGCTTGCTCTTGTAGCTGATATGTTTGCTGCGGCCATAGGCCAGAAGGTAATGGAAATAATTTCTCTCGCTTTTGCTTCTGCTTTTGCAGCTGTATTTACCTATATGAGTTTATGCCAGGTCTGCAAGTTTTCCCGACTGTTGTTTGGTAACCTAAAAACCACACCCCCAAAAAAACACATTGCTGCTTCGGTTTGATTGCTGCTGCTGCTGCCACTGCTACTGCTGCTGTTGTTGGCTGTGTCGGTTCAACAACCAAGTTTGGCTTGCTTCTGAAGTTGATGATGATGATGGTGATATTTTTTGCGTTTTTTTTTTTTTGCCATATAAATTGTTTGAATTTTTTTTTTTTTGCGACTGGGCGCCTCTACTCACACCAAATTGGAAATGAGCATACACAGCAATGAAATTTTAATGAAAACGACAGCAAAATAAAAACAAAAAACCCATACAAAAAACAACAACCAAAAACGAACACCAAACTAACATAACGTCACGCAAATTTGTTGTTAGATAAAATAGAAACAGAAATGAAAAGTAAAAAGAAAGAAGCAACCAAAAAAAAAGGGCGAATTTCTAGGCGCGTCAACAAAAAAAAAAGAAACAGAAAGAAAGGAGAGAAGGAATAGGAGAAGTGTGGGTGGCCGTCCACTCAAATTGCTGCTTCTGCTTTTGCTGCTGTCTGCGACGTAAATTGTCATGCATGGCAAAAAAACAACGACAACAACAACAGCAAGCATAGAAAAGAAGGCAGAAGAAGCAGCAGCAACAGCCGCCCTATACGCCCCCTTTTGAACTAATAAGCAGGCGCCACTTTAGAATATCATTCACATTTGAATTTAAATATTGAAAGATAACAAATATTCCAATCAAAATTATTTATTTCCATGTCGCCCTTAAAATGTTGATTAAATCTAAAGTTCCTTAAAGAGTTTTCTCTGGAGGAATCCTTCTACTAGAAAATATTCATTTTATTGGACTGAAAGTCTAGTTTTAAAATCAAAAAATCTTCTGCAGCTCATAATAAAGCCATAAAACATCATTTTTGTAATTTTTCCAAAAGGAGTATTACAATTAATTTAAAGACAGAACCGATATCAGCAGTTATATACCCAAATGACGGTAATTTTATTATATATATTTACAAGAACATTTTCGATTTATCATATATGGAATTCGTAAAATGTATTTAAATTTTAAAGCAATTTTATTGTATTATTGATATGATTTTTTGTTTAATTGTTATAAATAATAGCATCAAATTCGGGTCAAAAAAAATAAACTTTAAACATTTTTATTTCGGCTCTAAAATTCGTCACACGATAGCCACTACTCTAAGGAATATATGATTAAAATTTCAAGTCGATTCATGCATTAAAACTCGAGAAATGGGACCTGTGCTTTAAGGAGAGCCACGACGGCAATTTTAAATATTTTGACTTTAATTTTTTTTTTTTTTAAATACTTTAATATATAATAAAGACGATGGTTTAATTTAATTTAATGTACGAGCTATACTTTGTTAGAAAACAAATCGAGAACATCGGATATTTGAAACAGTAAACTTTATTAGTTTAAAATATATTGCAGCAAAAGAAAAACAACAGCCTGGAAATGTAAAAAAAATAACTAGCTTAATGGTAAATGATTTTTAGCTAGACGAAGATAGCAACAATAACATCAACATTGAGGGGAAAATGGTTAATATTTTTTGTAGGTATATATTTGAAATTTCCTCTTTTTTTTTGCTAGGTCAAATGAAAGCAAAAAAAAAAACGGTATGGCAATTTGAAATAGCTGACTAGAGTTTTTTTTTACAACAATCAAAAACCATCCACATATGCAATGCATGGGAATTTCAATTGACTTCGACGGCCCCTAAAAAATAAAAAAAAAAACTATTTGAATACCTAATAATAAGATTATATCCGATTTGCCATCACATTTTGAAATAAAACAATTATAATTATAAACAACATTTTTTTTTTATAATAAAAAGAAATAATTGAATGGACATATTTTAATTTCTTTTGCTGTTTTTAAATTCAAGCACTTAAGTATTTATAGCATACAATTGAGCGCATAAAGAATAATATTAAAACTACTTACAATTTAAATATGTAAGTAAACTTATGTATGTACAATATAAATGACAATAGACTACAGTAAAACAGTAAAAATGACAAATTAACGAGTGGAGAAAACTCTAGTTTATTTTTTCAAAATTATTTTTCCATCATAAACAAATTTAATTAATTTTGTGCTTGCCAAACAATAAAAATTTCAAATAATTATATATTTAATTAAAAATACTAAATTTCTAAATGTAATCATTTTATGTTTAGACAATAAAATAAGCCAGGCACTTTTATTATTTAAAAAACAATTTAAGTACCTGTATTAATTTTGATGAATAAAAAGTTTTATATTTTTATTGTTTAGTTTATTTGTTTTGTTTTTTCTGGCTTAAAAAATTGAATTCAAATTGATAGCTATCCTAACAAAAAGTAAATAAATACATATGCAATTCCAACGCAGCCTGTCATATTTTTTTTTTATACATATATCTACACATAGGAGACAGAGTGAGCCTTGCCTGCGTTTGTTTACTGTCCAAAGTCCAGGCATGGGCTTAACCTAACCATGCCCCTGTCCCTGCCCCTGCTCCTGGTCCAATGCTATAGAAACTCGCTCAGTAGCAGCATTGAATGCAACTTTACAGATACATTGAAACTACTGGCATTTTTACTGCTTTTTGGATTTATTTGGTAGGTGTAGGTATTCTTTTTTTATTTTTCTTGTGACTCCCCCACTCGGCTGATTAACGACAATTCGTTTGTCTGATTTTTTATTGCCTCACATTTTGTTGTTGTTGTCGTTGTTGTTGTTATTTCTGTTCATTAGAGTTGTAGTTTGTATAGCGCGTGTCTTTGTAAATTTCATTAGCACTTTCCTGGGGAGCCTTTATAGTTTTTGAGGGCGTGGCAGATCATTTTGACAATTTAAAAAGACTTTCTTTTGATGAAAAAATAAAAACAGAGATTAATTGGCATTTAAAAAAAAATCTGGCAAAGGGAATTTTTAATATTGATTTTTATTTTTAAAGGCATTATAAAACAATTCAATGAAATGGAAAATTTAAAAAAAAAGAAATTAATATAAAGATTTATAGATTTTTTTGGTTATAAAAAAGTATGGAAACCAAGTTCTCTCTAATTGATAAAAGTTCTCTGTTTTTTTTTTCAATAAAAATCAGTTCCATCCCAACGAAATTTAGTCTTAAAAAAAGTCAAATAAAATATCGTTTAGATTGGGAAATTATAAACATATAGCAATTCGTTTAAAATTCTTTATTTAACCAGTTACTTACAAATACAAAGATTTATAAATTCTGTTTTTTTTTCGTTTTGAAAATGCAATTAAAAAGCAAATAACAATTTCAAATTGATCAAACGATTTATGGTTATAATTGGTAAATCCCTAAACACACTTGAGCACTTGTCTCCACCAAAAAAAAAAAAAAAATACCCAAAATAGGCAATGTTTCACATTCATCTCTTTGAGCCTAAATGGAAATTCATACACACAGTTTCGTTCATTAAAAATATGAAACCAAGGAATTTTGCCAAAAGACAAAAACAGATCAAGAGAAATGCATATATCAATGCAGCTGGTGCAATTTCAATTTCAATTCCAAAATTAAGAACTTGAGGATTTTCAAAAGGGCGAGAAGTGGGCAAAAAGAGGTAAAGAGGTAAAACTTGGGTTAAAACTGAGATGAGAGGAAGAGGAAGGACCACCATTGAGCTGCTGATAATGATAATGGTTTACTTTTATATTTTCTGATGGTTTTATGATGCGGTTAAGCGCTCAAACCGCAAAGTGGCCCAGGAACCAACCGAGCCAGCCATATGATAAATGTCGACCTACTTGAGACCAACTAAGCAAAGAGATGAGGCTGAAACTGAGGCTAATACTGTTTTCCTTTGACTACCTGAGATTCGCACACACACACACACACACAGGTAAATGGGCTGGAAAATCTGGGCTACGGGCAAAGTGCGCCGCAGCACAACGGGGCAACGAAAAACGAAAGAAGCAAAAAAAAAAAAAATAGCAAAAGGATTAACCGCATTCCGGCTGGGTGGTGGTTGCTTCAACGAAGCCGGTGGCTGCGGGCACGGTTCTGCGGTTAGCAGGATAAACGCCTTAATCGCGTTCATTGTTTCAAGCAGCCAGCCAAAGGAATCGAAAGAGTCTCTCTCTCTCTGCCAAAGGACTGAAGGACCTAAGGCCAAAGAGGGTAGACCAACAGACGATGCGATGACAACAATGCGGAAACAATAAAAATGCAAACATTAATCTCAGAGCAGCAATAGAGAAAAAGCGACTCAATCCCATGTCTCAGTTACATGCCCAGAACTTTTGTCCTTCCGTCCAACACAGATTCAATTGTAAATCGCGCTTTAGTTGAGCATTATAATTATGAACATCGCGGCCTTTTCTTGCTGGTGACCCGTTGAGAGGTGATTATGAGTTTATGATGATCTCTCTGGCCCGTGTTTGTGTTGGATCCGATCCGATACCTGGAAACCAAACTCGCATTTATATATATCTAAAACTAACAGCTTACTTGCTTCAAAAACTCACGCACATTAAGCCCCAAAAGTCAAGAAGAAGAAGCAGAAGACTTATAACTAACATCCTTTCATTTTATTATATGAAGCTCTCTACTCAAACTATAATACTATAATATATCAGAACGATTATCACTGATTATCACGTTTCCTATAATAAGATTTAATTCTTTGATTTTTACCCCTTTTGAGCGTATGGCAATTTAAGGGCGCATTTTTTTTTTTTTTGCTGCCTTACAATTAAGTTATGTCAATCCACTTGGCAATGTTTTGGCTTTCGAGTAATAGTCCCACTGACTCCGGGGGTAATGGTTAATTCAATTCGAAAGGAAAGTAAAAGAAAGCCGTGTAGGTCATTGGCACTGTGGTGGGGGGATTTAAATCTACTTGTATGTGTACAGGACACAATGTTAATTAGCTCAAGGTTATTTGAACAAAAACAAAAATCTTCCCTCTACAAATAAGTTGGATAATACAAACTTACAATTATAATGTAGAGTCGCAGAGTCATGTATGAAATTTAAGAACTTTAATAGGTTTGAAATTGAATATAAAATAGCTTGAGCTATAAAGGTCTCTATACAAAAACTTTTATAATAAGGACAAACTATTATTACTTATATTATTGCAAGAAAACAACCGATAGAAAACTTGGTGTGAATTGTAGGTATAATTGATTACTATATAAAATCATCTCATTTTTAATTTTTGGGGGAAAAAGGCTTTTAGCTTCGTGAATTTTTGTTAGTTTTGGACAATTTTAATTTAAATGGAGACTATACAATCACACGTTTCTAACGATGTATAATTTGTCGAATTCGAATCATAATGAATGGGAAATTTTCGAAATTTTAGTGATATTTTCAATTTGTTTGACTGTAAAGCTGAATACAATTTTTATAAAATTTCAAATAAAATTTAATAAGAATTGACCAAACTGTACCAATTTTAAGTTTTTATATTATAATAATCTACACTTATTTTGTTTTTTAATATTCACCAATTTCTTCTACTTTTGCAAAATTTATAAAATTTAGCCATTTTATCTTTATGAGTATTAAGTATTCTTTTTTTTAAACTACCTGAATATTATTTATTTATTCGAAGTAAATAAAAGATTATTAGTTATACAATTTGAAAACTTTAAAAAGTCACACGCTTTCACACTTGTTAACTTTCTGACTCTTCTTTTTGACTTGTCTCTTTCTTTGTTTATTGTTTATTTCTTATTCTATATATATTGTATTATTTTTTTCTTTTTATCTTTTGTATGGCAATCAAAATGTTTTAGCCAAATGTTGATTTGTCATCATTTAGAAGCATTAAACGGTAATCGTTAGTTACAAATTTGTCTCGAAAATGATTATTTGTTTTGTCTTTCTTTTATTCATTCATTTCGTTTTAAATCAAGAAGCAAGAATCTTTTTGGTGAAGAAAATTAAATAAATTTAGTTAGTTATTTTTTATACTGAAATCAAAGACTAAAACCAAATTTTATTGCGTTTCTCTTTCGGGCCAACCACCACCGCCACCACCAAATTGACAAGTCAGGAAATGAAGCATGACATTGCACTGTCGCGCACACAGAGGAGAGCTGCTCATGGAGCCGATCTTTACCAGCCAGGCAGCCGCATTTGCCATCAGCATGACCACGCTTCGGCCATACATTTTAATGATTGACACGACATACCCGAGGGGGGTGGGGGGAATGAGGACAGTTTGCCATGTCGTTGTCGTCATCGGCGCGCCACATTTAGAGCAACAGCAGCTAACCAAACTAATTTGTGGTAAGATCATGCCAGAGATATAGTCATACATATCACAGCAAGCGATCTCCAGAGCCTAACCCGAAAACATCAAGAGGCCAAAACAGAACCGAACAGAACAGAAACAGAAGAGTCAAAGCCAAAAAGACGAGTTGATCGGCATGATCGGTCTGTTTCCTGGCCCGATTCTCTTCTTCTCTCTCCTGTTACTCCCGAATGGACTGTTTGTGTGAATGTGATTTCAAGCAGAAGCTAAAAATTATTCCAGTTAGAGATGAGCAAGTGAGATTATACTTGGATGGGTATTTTTATACTATTTTCAAAAAAAAAGTATATTCATTTAAACCAAAAAAAGTAAGGCTATAAAAATGCCTAGAAGCTGTAGAAATCAAATTAATGTATCTACTTATTCTTGATCTTTATATAGTTTTTCAAGATCTAGAAATTTTAATATATTTTTTAGAGGCTTTTTAATTTTGATCTATTAAATATATTCGATTTTAATCACGTTATCATCTTTATGGATGGCTTTTTGACTAGGCCATCAGTCTGTCAGTCTTTGTCTCTCTCTCTTTCTCTGTTTCTCTCTCTGTGGCTCCATTTGAGCTCCAGTTGCACGACCATCGCGCCATTACTACCACAATCACACGGTTGGTTCTTGGTTGGTTGGTTCGCTCACGCAGCGCACGGTGAAATAAATCACTGGCACTGTGGAGGCCGTACCACATGAAAAAATTAGTTTCATCAAGGCAGGATTAGTGTCAGAAACGTGTTAAATGGACTGAAGGGTATATGATGAACGGCTGTGCAACAACTCACTGCCTCACTCGCAGCAGCAGCAGCAGCAACAACGGTGACTGTTGGACTGCCTGTCGATCAACCAGAGAAGCGAGAGTCAAATCAGCCATCCGTCCCCAAAGCCAAGTCCAAAAAAAAACAAACCAAACCAAACCCCAGCTCAACTTGGCCAACTTTATTTATTTTTTAATGCTTTTTTTCTTCTTCTTCTTTTTTAGACGCAGCGTGCGTGCGATCGTTTCACTTTGTTGTTGCTCTGTTTTAGCTGATTTATTTGTTTTTGTAATTCAAGTCATTTTTATTAATGAAAATCTGTGCAGAAGGCTGAGAAATTGTTGCACTCAAATACTTGAAGCCACAAAGGTGTCAAATATCTTTTGCAACATTGGCAGGTGGGTGGATCCAACAATTTACATAAAATTTCATTTCAATTTGCAGCAATTAAATTTAGATTATTTTTTATTTATTATTTTTTTTCAAACTTTCAATTGTCTTATTAAAAACATAATAAATATAAACACAATTTAAATTATATTTTAAAATTCTCTGAATAAATTTTTAATTCCTTTTTTCCCAGAATAAAATAATCATTTATCTTTCTAAACGAAAACGCAAATATTTAGCACTTATGCAATTAATTTAAATTCAATTAAAAATATTATTATTAGTTTTAAGCTGAAATGAAATTCTTTAAATGATTGCTACAAATATTTCTACTCTCTTTTTTTTTATTTTCGGTACAGGTGACTAAAAAATCATAAAAAGTCATTAAGTATGCATTTTAATACAATTTCATACAAATGAAAATGAAAAATTAACTTTTATTTTAATTTTAGTTTGCCCAACTGTGTGTGTGTGTGTGTGTTTTTATGTTGGTTAGTTAGGATATACAATATGGTCTGACCAGACTTGCCGAGACCTGACTAGACCAGACTGGGAACAGGCAAAGCCACTCAAACTCCAAACTTTTTTGGTTACAAAATCCGCAACAGCAGCTATAAAAAAAAGCAGCAACAACAACAACAACCTTAGCTGTAATATATATTGAGATGTGTGCGTGTGTGTGTGTTTGTGTGTGAGCTTAAAACCGGAAAAGTGGAAATTGGCAAACAAGCCAACCAACCAACCAACCAAACCAGGCAAAGAAGAGCCGTCCAAAGCCGGAGAGCTCGATGGCTGGCTATGGTTTCTCTTCTTCTTCTTCTTCTCTTTTAGCTTCTTCTAGTTTTTTGTTTTTTTTTTTGCTTTTTTTTTTGTTGGCATGTCTCTAAGGAGGTAAAAGTATTTTCACCTTTTACGCTAAAATGCATTCAATTAAAAACTTTGCTTTAACCAAGAAAAGTGAACCCAAAAAAAAAACTGATTTCTACTAGCGATGAAAACGTGAGAATAACATTTTATCAAGCTAAAAATAAAAAAAAAAAAAACGATTAATTTCAATTAGAATATATCTTAATTAAATGGTTTAAAACAAAGAGCAATTTTTTCCCTTTAAAATCGCCCGAGAAAAAAGTTTGATTAATTAAGTACGAATAAACATTTATATATATTAAATACATATTATAAAAATGAAAATCGCCATACGAAAATCTTGAAAAAAATATTTTTATACTGAATAATACATACAAATTAAAATATAAAGCAACAGGGACCGAAAATAAAATTATTTATAGAGCAAAAATTGTCTTCTCTATAAAGTTAAAAAAAAAATGATCAAAAAATATCCTAGAACTAATTATATAAATTTGTATTTTCTAATTTTAAAATGTACTTTTAAAGACACTATTATTTTTAAATTTACCACTTTGAAATTGGTCAAACTAATAATTTTTTAAGCAATTTGCTTTGATATTTTTTTTTTCATATTCCGAAAATATTTTTAAAAAATACGTTCCCAAATTTAATATGCATTTTTATGCTCATCTCTAGGGAAAATTATTATCCTCTGCGACTATGACTCCGAATTAGCTCGGCCAAATACACACACACACACACATTCCCTACACTCTGGCTTATATCTGGGGTTCTCTATCTTTACTTACCATAACAATAGCTGAAGAAATATATATCTTAAAAATCTGCCGCAATCGCCCAAGGCGACAGAGAAAAGGGCAAAAAAAAAATTATTTTGCAATTACTTAGAGAGAGAATTGCTCATTTTCTTGCCGCCCAATCGATCGCTGATTGCAATCGATCATTTTTTCTTTTCCTCCCTTGTTTTTGTTTTTTTGTTGCTTTCCATTGTCCGTGTTGAGTTCTATTTGAAGTGGCTCTCAATTTGCCAAAGGCGTTGACGTTCTTGACGCTTTGGTAGGCCCACAAAATTTCCTTTCATTTTGTTTCATTGTTTTTTAAATTGGTTTGCCTGTTTTCGAGGCGTTTGTTTATCACATTTGCTCATTTTTTTTTCATAAAATTCTCGGTTAATCTTTCTCTTTTTCACTAACAATTTTATTGAATTTTAGTTTTTATTAATGTTGCTCTTAATAAACTTAAATATAGTTAAATATTTACCTGTGTAGTATAGATTTTTATTATAAATGTATTCATTCATTTATGGAAAACATTATTCATTGGCTATTAAATTTGAAAGGAAAAACTATGAAATCCGTTGAATAAAACTTTTTCATTGCGCATACGCCTCGTGTGCAATAGAATTCTGAACTGTAAACACCGAAATCGAATATTAAACTAAGCTAAAAAAGAGAAAAAAAAATAAACAAATAAAAATAGAAATTCTTTTAAATTCCGATGCTATTGTGAGTTATTTCCGGTGCATGCAGCAAGGCAAATTTTTATGACGTCAAAACAAAAACTAACTAATAAAAATGAAAGAAAAAAAAACAAGAAACAACTGAACAAACGTTAAAGTTATGAAAGCTTTATTTTTTGAAAAAGGGAAAACCATAAAAACAACAATAACAAATAACAAATAAAAGTGCATTTTATTTATTTCGTTTTTTTTTTTTGGGAGAAATATTTTTTAGCATCATTTGATTTTTTGGTTTATCGATTTATCTGAAAAGGGAGGAGACTTTTGGGCGTACAAATTGGCCCGTTTTGTTAGTCCGTCTGTCCGTCTGTCTTTTTGAATATATTATTGCGGTTGCTCATAATTAATTTTACTATGCACAAGCTCAGCACAAGCACAAAAATCATAAAGCCCGACGACAATGAGGAGGAGCCGCAAGAAAATCGAGGCAGAGTAAATGCAGCAACAAAATTAATAACACAAAAGAGCAAAATATGAAGGGGAAGGAAGGGAAGGGGGCGAAACTGGGAGCTTCCAACTTAACAAAAAAAAAAAAAAAATTGGTTGGGTTTTTTTATTCTTTTTTTCATTTATATTTCTTCTTATACATCGTCATCTTTTACTGCTGCTGCTGCTTCTACTTCTTCATATGTATATGTGTATATATATATATATATTTTTTTTTTTTTGTTAATAATGAGACGACATTTCGAACGCATAAAATCGTCATAATAATTTTTGATATATGAAGCAGCGCTGGCAATTCGAACGCGCTAATATCAAACGAATTCTTTTCAAGATAAAGAAAAAAAAAAGAAAAGAAAGAAACACAAAAATAAAGAAAATAACAACAACAAAATAAGCACTGTGATTCCACTTCCACCAAAAGAGTCCCAAAGAGTTTTGGCCCATCGACTTTTCGAAACTTGATTTTGAGTTGAAAATGAAACGAAACGAAAACGCAGCAGTTCAACGCAGTAGTTTCGACGGTAGCAACTGAAAAGGAAAAAAAAAAACAGATACAAATATTCATATTTAAATAAACGAGAGAGGTTTCAATAGTTGTAATTTTGAATGGAATTATTATTATTATTATTATTATTATACAGAAGTTTGATTAAAGTTAACTTATAATCTAACTTAAAAAATAATAGCTTGGCGATGGAAGCCTTCAGCTATGAAAGAAATTATTATTATTATTTCTAGGGTTTTTTTTTCAAGATGAATTATAAAATTTTCTATTATTTTCTTTTCCAAAATATAAATGTTCCTTATTTATCTATTCTCCATTTTTATTTGATTTTTTCTAAAGTAATGATTTTTGAATTAGTTTTGATATTTTACAAATTTTGAAATTAAAGTTTTATTGTTTAATTTTTAAATTTTGTAGTTTTTAAAATAAAAATTTTGTATTTTGTTTATTGAACCTTGGAATTTTTTAAATACATTTGAATTGTTTGTCTTTTACGATTGCAGCTTAATTACTAAATTTTGAAAATTTTCATTAATTATATATATATGTTTTTCTATTCCCAATGAATATATATATACTTATAAAGAACTTGTTCGAATTACTGCCTTTTTTGAGCTATTTTTTCGAATCTTATTTAGCTGATCAATATCCAGAGAACTAACACTAATTTTAAGCCCAAAAGCCAGGTGCAATAATTGATATGACTTTCGTGTCAACCCTCGTGGTCCCACACATATGTACATTCCCAGCAGATGAATCTGCCTTTTTCCTACCCGACTGACCAACCGTTTTCATTGTTATTGTTGTTGTTGTTGCTGTTGATTCTTATAAGAAAAGCAGCAGTCGGACGAACACACAGCACATAAATAAATAAAGAGGCATCAAAAGCAGAGGCAGCAGCCGCAGCAGAAAAATCGAATGAAAAAGAAGTAGTAGATGATGATGAAGAAGAAGACCAAGATGAAGAAGAAGAGAAGAAAAAAAAGCATTAATCGTAACAATGTTATTAGTCGTACAACAGGGGATTAGGCTACCGATTCCCCAAGTCCGAGAGACGGTAACCGTTGCCAGAAGTTGCCTTACCCACAAAGTTTGTTTATTGTGTGCACTCGTGTGCGTCTCTCTCTATGTGTGTGTGTGTCACTACTCCTCCTTACTCCATCCAATTGCTGCTGATGTTGATGCTATTGATGCGTTTTTTGGGCGCGTTTTATGGTCAATCTTATGGCGGTGATTAAATCATGCTTTAAAGAAAAGGAATCAAAGGTGGGAGCAAAGGGAAGTAAAAGCATCAGAATTGAAAATGAGGAAAGAGAAGAGTTGGGCCATTCGCCATTGTTACTCTCAGTTCAGGGCACATTATATAGACTATCCATAATCAGTTGCCATATCACACAAATCTCTGTCCACCTCCTCAATTTCCATTCCTTCCACCGTTTTTGCAATTTTTAATTGCATTAATTAAACACTGCAGAAAAACGAGCAGAAAATCTCACAATCAGTCTTATGGCATAACTATCAACTCATAACTGGAGAAGATTATTTATTACATTGTAATCAGGTTGAAAAGTGGCGGGGGGAGCACGAGAAAGGCAAACAACTCGGTGGCAATTGCATAAGGCAACTTTTACTAGGGAGAAAAATTACATTTTATATAAATAGAATAGGAACTTGGCTCAAATCCTTACAAGGCTTAAAATAATATTTACCGGATTACAGGCGAGTTAATTATTTATTTTATTTCCTGAAACTTTTACAAAATTTAAAAAGTATTTGTGGCTCTTCCTGTTCTTCACTCATCGTCATCTTCTTTATGAACCTTTTCCGCACGTGGATCATCATGGCGATAGACTACATAGCCCACTTTATAGCGACGATTGTTGCCGTCCTTTGAGTAGTAATTGGACAGGCCAATTCCAGCCATTATAATGCCGAGCACAGCAAATGCAGAGCCGCCAACAATGTCGGGAATTTCATTCCAGGCACGCTTGAACAGCGAATGTTGGGCACGACCAGCAGCTCCCGACATTTTATCTACAAAAAAAAATTTGTTTATTTTCAAATAAGCTAAAATCATTTTTATCAATTACCAATTTATTTTTATATGCTTTCTTGGCAAATGAACAAAATGCAGCAGCAAATATCGAAACACTTATCGAAACTTTTTAGCTATCGATACTAAAATGTTAGCGTTGCCGGATGACTTGGCATAAATCTGATAGGCCCTGACGTAAGTAACTATATAGTTAACAATAGGTATTATTTTGCGAATAAATGGAACATTGGATCTTGGCAATTTATTGATGTTTCCAGCTCTAATTCTATTTATTTATATTTTATTGAGGAACATTCAATTTCCAGGGCCAGCTTGGCCAGCTCAATGGGTTTTGATCTACTGACATTTATGTATATTATAGTCTCAAATATTCCTGACTCGACTCTGACTACAAACTGATAGATCGTTTGAAATTTCAATCACAATTTGAACAGGTGTAAGTATTTGTCTCTAGTTGTCCATCAACATCAACAGTTCTTGATCATGTCAATCAAAAATTTGAGACATTGTGGGTCTATAAATATTTGTAAAAAAAAAAAGAAACAAAGAGTTGAAAAGTTTCAGGGCATATTTCCCTTTTCATGGGCAAAGTTAAATCAAATCAAATCAAAATGCGGCAATTTGAAGCAAAAGATAGAAAGAAATTTCTATTTGATAAACAATAAGAGGAAAAGAGATCAAGCAAGGGGATTCCAGGAAAGGGGATTCGGGCATTTATTTGTTTGTATCTATAAACCTCGATGTGGGTTTACATTGCCTGCCTGCCGGCCGTTGTGTTGTTGTGTAACCTTTGATTGACACTATTTACGTATGGATTGAAGACAACCAAATTTCCTAATTTCCTACACACCTTTCAATCTTTAAACCCCCACACAAATACACAAATACACAGAGAGATCTTCTGGATGGGAAAGTAATTGTTTTGCTCGAGTTGAAATTGATTTTTACTTTCTTTTATACTCAATTCTCTCACACGCCCGTCAACATTTCATTCGTTGGTTCGATTTCGATGGTCTGTCCGTTGTCTCTTTTGTTTTGCCTAACCTTTCAATTTTCATGAGCCTCTCTTTGTGTTCTGTCTGTCCTGGGGTGGAAAAGAGAGTAGGAGTTGTTAGAAAATGAAGAAGGAGTCGGAGTCGGAGTCTGTCTGCTTCTACAAGTTGCCGACACCGCCAACATTATTCGAGAATTGGCCTACTCCTCAGAGCAACACTGACAGACTGACAGACTGACGTGTGGCTTAGGTTTGGTTTGGTTTGGTTTGGTAGGCCCATTTATGTATGTATGTATATATTGATATGT
>JAWNPY010000044.1:68060-127608 GCA_035078625.1 Scaptodrosophila scaptomyzoidea
TTCATTCTTTCAATATTGATCATTGCCGGGATAATCCTTCTTTTTTCGCTGTGCAACAGCAACTTGAAAATTGGGTCTGGCTGGCCTGGCGTCTATCAGTCTGCGTCTGCGTCTGCCTCTTGGGTCTCTCAGTCTCAGGCTACTTAACACACACACACACACGCACACATTTTCAACAACAACAAAAAAAAAAACGATTCCTCTATAGATTTTTAGTTACACATATGAAATGTCCAAACAATGGACCCGTTGAAAGCAACTTTGGCATATTGAGATGAATTGTTTTGGCCTTTTGATTTCAACAAATAAGTAAAAATGTTTCGTATTTCAAATGAATTCATACACAGCCAGCAATAACAACAACAACAGCAACAATAAAATCATATTTGTTGTTGTTGTTTATTTAAGCTATGCGAAAGAAAAATGCAGCAGCTGTTTTCAAAACATTTTCCATATATGCATTATATTTTTATTTCCCTTTTTTTCTAGTCTAATTTTAGGCGTAAGCTCCTTAAGCACAGCACTCAGAAAATACTCAAAGTTTAAGGCATTTTCTATTTTTTTTATTACTTGCATTTTATTATTTGTTAGTATTTGGATTTTGAAGGAATACTTTTTTTTAAATTTAAATTTATGGATATAATTTCAAGTAGCCTTTTTATATATTACAAGGTATTCTTTGATATCGACTAGAAATCTAATTAAACAAATTTTATACAAAGTCATACGGCAACGCTAACTTTTTAGTATCGATAGCTAAATAGTTTCGATAAGTGTTTCGATATTTGCTGCATTTGCAAAGAAAGCATATAAAAATAAATTGGTAATTGATAAAAATAATTTGAGCTTATTTGAAAATAAACAAATGTTTTTTAGATAAAATGTCGGGAGCTGCTGGTCGTGGCCAACATTCGCTGTTCAAGCGTGCCTGGAATGAAATTCCCGACATTGTTGGCGGCTCTGCATTCGCTGTGCTCGGCATTATAATGGCTGGAATTGGCCTATCCAATTACTACTCAAAGGACGGCAACAATCGTCGCTATAAAGTGGGCTATGTAGTCTATCGCCATGATGATCCACGTGCCGAAAAGGTTCATAAAGAAGATGACGATGACTGAAGAACAGGAAAAGCCACAAATACTTTTTAAATATTATAAAAATTTACCTCACCTGTTCGCGTTGTTCTAATGTAAACTCTGCTTAATAAGATTCATCGATTCCAGACATAGGATTTAGACCTGAGTAATATTCTTATTGTATGCATATATTTGCTTCAAATTTCAGTTTGATCATGGAACTTTCGCCAGCAATTTTGGAAACTTTGCAAGGCAGAAAAATCAATTGTGTTCATAGAAGAATTACTAATATGGGAAATTGCACTGGTTTTATACAATACTTTTCTAAAAAAAAATAAATTTATTTCAATTCAATATTTTAGATTCCCAGAATACTCATATTTATACTACTCATAGTCATACGAGTCATTAAAATATATATTTATTTAAATGTTATAAAAAAAAAAACAAATAATCAATTTGAGCTCTTGGCAATCTATATATAATTTTTTATAATTTAATTTTTTCAAGTTGGTGCTAAGAAAAAAATGTTTAAAAATATTAGCAATATTTTAAAGACAATTTGAATTTTTAAAATATTATTTTGCATAATAATTGCAGTATCTAAGTCGGAATATATTATGAAACTATAAAATAAAATATTAAGAAATTAAATTCAAGTTAATATTAAAATTGTAATGAAAATGCCTGACCAATTAATTAATTAAAATAAAAATAAAAAGCAATCTAAGTATATAATTATATGATTTAACCTGACTTATTTGATAGTAAATTCAAAAATAAAATTATAAATCTGGAAACAAATTGAATTTGTTTATTGTTTTTAGCTCAACTGATTTTGAATTTCAGTTTATTATTTAACAAATATTTCAATTAAAAAATTACAAAACTAATTATCTGAAAATGTTTTAAATGCGTTTGTTTTTTTTTGTACATAGGTTAAATTAATTTTTTTAAGAATCAATTTTTTCCCTTGAAAAAAAAAAATGTTGAATTTGTGTCAAAGTATTGGAAGTTTTTGGCCGACACTTTTGGGCCGCACCTTAAACGGACAGAGCAGACGGCAGAGTTTGGGTTTGAGAGAGTATTTCTCTTTATATGTGATATGTGTAACCATCCTGGATTTTCGTTCGTTGGTTCGCTCGGTCTGATTGACCCAGCTTAGCCCACAGAGAGTTACTCTGTTATTGTCAGGGCTAAAAAAAAAAAATGAAGAAAACAAAAAAAAAAAAAAAAACATGTGCGCCGGCCTTTTGCCTTTATGATTTTACCTTTTATGTTGTCACCGCAACGAGTGAAAAGAAACCAAAAACCAGAAGCGTAACGAAACAGATCGAACTGCGACAGACACAAAACAAAAACTGACCAACCAACCAAGCATCCAACCAGCCAGCCAATCTACCGATCAGAGTCGGTCAGACAAAAATCTCAGGCCCTCCACGCGTCTGTAATTAGAGTTTTATTTTTAAGTCACTTCTTTTATTATTTTTTTGCAGACTCTTTGGAACAGTCAGTTTCAAAAAACTGCTTATATATTTTTTTTTACTTTTTTTTTGGTTCGGGCGTGCTGCTGAACAAATTTGTTAAGAGCTCCAACTGAGCAGCGGTTCCTTTTTAGTGACCGCCACCAGAGTCTTCAAGATCCCGAGCAGCTTTTGGAGTCAAACTGTCTGCCAGTTAAATTGGCGTCCTTGCCTCATCCTGGGTATTTCATTTTTTGTTGTATTTTGTTTGGTATGCAAATTGTCTTTGTTGTAGATGTCGCTGCTGGTGAAGGAATGTGCATAAATTGTTGAACAGAACGCGTATTATGCCCAGTCTCTGCCATAAAATTATGAGCAACTGCAACGAAATTCAAAAGGGGAAATGGAATTGAAAATATGCTCAGAGCATCAGGGAATCTCACAGAGATCTGTCTGTGTGGGTCATTAAATGTCTTCGAGCATAAAAATTGCCACAAAAAATAAACATTAAATGAAAATAAATTTCATAAAAAGAAAGAAGGAGACAAAAGGACAAATAGAGAATAAGATCGAGAGAGACAACTCCTATATGTAGGAAACTCTAAAAAAACTAAAAAAGGTGTGGTATAAATATTCAGTTCTGATCTAAAAGGGCCTTAATTTTATGAGTCACACAGCCGCCTCTCTCAATCTCCTTCCACTCCACGCCACTCCACTCTCATTTCGGTCGGTTTGGGTTGCATTCAAAAGCAAATAAGTCACCTGAATAAGATTTCTCGCATAATAAATTATCGAACCGCATTGAGCCGAATGGCTTAAGAATGCGCTTCTGTGCAACGCCAAGAAAGTTTCGTTACCGATCCGATCCGATCCGAACCAACCCAGCCAACTGACCATATGCATATTATTGTGACCCGTAAATGATACAAAAATTGTGTGTCATTAATAAGCAGCACAGCGTGGCGGCGGTCACTTTGGCTTCTCCAGCAGCCTCAGCAGCATCAGCAGCTGGAACCCAGTCTCTCAGACTCTCAGTCAGTCTCCCTCTTACACCAGACTAAATGACACCATCGAATGGATTCCCAGTAGCAGCTTTCAACTGTTTCAACTTGCCTTTTGGGCCACAACTCTTTTTCTTTTTTTCTTTTTTTTTCTCTTATTTTTACAAGTGTTTGTCTGTTGGACTTTTTTCGTCTCTAGCTGTGCTGATGCTCTCACCCAGGGTGGTCAATCTGGTCACTGGTCACTGGTCCAGAGGTGGTGGCAACTGCAGGTCGTTGGTCCCCTCTGTTTATGTTTGTGCAATTCTAAAATACTTTGATATTCAAATTCTTTTCTTTACTTTGTTACATGATTTTTAACCATTGAACTTTGGTCTGTCAATTTGATTGATTTACTGGGAAAATTCTTATCATGTCTATCGTTTTTCATTCAAAACTAATGATTTTATATTATTATTGAGATGGGAAAAAAGGGCAAGACAGAAAACATACAATAACAAACATTAAAAGAAATGCTTGAAAATTCATAGAACTTAAAATTCATTTTATTTTAGAAATCCTTAAATCGTAGACATAAAAGTTTCTATATGAAATTAAAAATTCTTTCGTTTAATAAATTAAAAAATTGTTTACTAGAACTAATTAAAAACATTTCTACTTATTCAATTAAAAGTTTTAAAACTTTAAAATTTAACACTTACTAATTTAAAAATAATTATTATCATTTAATATATTAAAATGATGTTAAGAAAACTTTTTGTTGAAACTAGTAAATTTATTTTATTTTTAAATTCGTTCTTTTATTATTTTTTGCAAAAAAATTGTTAATTTTAGTCTTATAACTTTTAAAGGTATTATTATTTATTAAAAAGCCCAAACGATTATTAATTTAGCTATAGTAGCAAAAACAACTGAAGCCTTTAAGCTGTAACTTTTATATACCAGGCATGAAACTATTTTTTTCGTATTCTACTATCTTCACCTAACAATATCTTATATTAATTTTTTTCCCATCACGTCCAGATTTTTCAGCGTATTTCATGGAAGATTTTGAGCTCCATACAAAATATGTTTTTTATATTAAATGTGACGCATAGACCAAGAATATACTCGGGAGTACAACCATCATTTCTGATAGATTTTAGAGTGGAGAACCCACAAAAAATGTGACCCAATTTTTACCACCTACCATTTGGGCTTAAGAATTTTTTTTAAAAACACATATGGGAGAAATATAATATATTTTGAAAAATTCTACCTTCTAAATAGAGGATGGTAAAAATTGGTTCAGATTTTTTATGGATTCTCCACCCCAAAATCTATAAGAAATGATAATTTGGATGGCGAAAATAGCCATGGCTTGGCCGTCATATTTAATACAAAAAACATGTTTTCAATGAAATACGCTGAAAAATCAGGACGTGATGGGGAAAAAGTGAGTATGAGGTATTGTTAGGTGAAGATAGTAGAATATGAAAAAAATAGTTTCATGCCTGGTATATAAATGGTGTAAACTAGAGTGATTTGAAATTAATCAAGAATATTTAAAGAGAATTTAAAAAATTCTAAGCATTGTAGCAATTTTTATACACTAATGGAACAGATTGGAAAAATCGAATTCAATTCAGCTAACGTGTTGTTTTTTGCACGTATCCCCCGACCGCCAACTGAGTCGAATCGAGTTCAGAAAATTTACTTTTTTCAATATTTAACTGGCTAGATTTTTTTTTATTTTTTAACCTCACTTCCTCACACACACATTGCCTATTTTTGTTTTTTATTATTGTAGAAGAGCATAATTGTTTTTATCAGGGGGAAATTTGGCATCAGGGCCGCCAGGCTCAAAACACACATAGTAGGCGACAGTCAGTCTGCCAGTTTGGGCCATCATTTGGGATTAGTCTTTGAGTTCTTTTTTTATATATTTTTTTTTTTTGTTGTCATGTGTGTATGACCTTTTGCATCTGCGCCGACCTCCGACAAAAACAAAAACCAAAAAAAAAAAGAACCAGGAAACCGTGCTCGTTATAAAGTCACGCTCATTGCCACTGTCGCTATGTCTGTGTGTTCCTTCGGGGGAATATAATGGCTATGGCTATGGGTACGAGTAGAGGTTTATATATAAATTAAGATCCCTAAATGCTGACAAAGGGCACTAATTCAAAGGCAATAAAACGGATATTAAACACACATCGAACGGCTACCGCAGCGAACTGCTGCTGCTGCTGCCCCATCTCCCCAATCCTCCAGTCCGAGGGTCTGCATTAATGAATTGGAAAAAAAAAATGATGAAATAAAAAATACTAGACAAAAAAATGTAGCTTATGAAAGAAAATGATAGTTTTCTTTTCCGTATTGTTGTTGTTGTTGTTGATCTCTAATTCATTTTTCTAATTTCAACGTTGGACAGATAACAATTATGTAAGGCAAATGCTGCTGCTGCAACCAAATAAAGCCTCGCTTTTTTTTGGTCAACGGTTCATAATGGATCTTATGAATGAGCCACAAACCCAAAAAAAAAAAGAAAAAATATTGTAGAAAAGAAAAGAAATACAAATAAAAAAATGTATTTTCAGAAATTTTTAAACGAAAGTTTAATACTTTTTATGGCAATAAATGAATTCTTTCAAAATGTTTTAGTTTCTGATTAAAATTCTCAAGTTTTACTCTATTTAAATGAATTTTATAGAAAACTATTTATTTATTTGAATATTGTTGGTTTTAGTTTAATACTTTTTATGGCAATAAATAAATTATTTCAAAATGCTTTAGTTTTTTTGGTTGAACTAATTTATTTAATTTAATTTAATTTTTTTTCTAATTAAAATTCTCAAGTTTCAATCTACTGAAATTAAATGGATATTATTAATTTATTTGAATATTGATGGTTTTAGTTTTTTAAGAAATTAATGTTGAATAAATATTATTTTACTATTTATATGAATTTAGTTTGAAAAGTATTTATTTAAATAAATAAAATCGGTTTCTATTCCAATATTCTTAACCAATTATAATTATGTATTTTATTTGAAATTACGAACGTTTTTAAAATTGGCTGAGATTAAATGAGAACTATTTATTTTATTTATTTATTTTTAACTCTATAGTTTTTAATAATTTGGTAAATATTATTATTAAGTTCTTTTTAGATATCATCTTGAATTAGTTTACTATTTTTGTCGTTTTGTCGATTGCTTTAAAATTCCCTTTTCTATGTTTATTTGAAAAGTGTATTATTAAGAAAATATGGAAAACTAAACATTATGATAACCCATTTGGTGTGTCCAAGGCGTGTGTTTTTTTTTTTTTTTTGGGGGTGGGGGGAACCAAACCAAACCAAACCAGACCAGCCCAATTCATTTAAAAGATAATTTATGTTGTGGCCCGTCAAAAGGCAACAATTGCGCGTCTGCAACTGGTCTTCAGTTAAATGTGTGAGAGATCTTTCTGGCACTGGAACTGGCACTCTCTCTTTCTCTTGCTGCTGCTGCTGCTGGCTCGCGGTCAAAGGTCAGTCACTCGGCATACAACAATGACAATGCGACAGCGACAATCAGGTGCAACGGACCACTCCAACAATGAACCTTTTTCTTGTATGTGTTTCTTAGGTTGTCGCATCATAAATTAAACATTACCAACATTATTAGCGACCTGACAAAGGCCCGATTGAGGGGCCAGTTATAGACGATCAGTCGTATCAGTCGTCCACAGGAAGTAAGGGCCAAGTATTGTCATTGTCTCCTGCTTGCCATTGTCAATCAGATCCGGCACGGAAGCAGTGAGATCAAGCAGATCCAGGGGAAACTGACTACTGTGCGGTCAATTTGACAAATGGCATTTTGGATTTTGAAGATCCTTCTCCTCCTCCTCCTCCTCGTTGCGCAAAATACAAACATACTCGATGACACTTTCGCTGGCGGAAATGAACACCTTAAATAATCAACTTCCTTGGCGGTGGGTCCAAAAAAACGGAAGTTAAATGCCTTGACATTTTTATTAATAACTAAAAGAAGAAAGAAAGGCAATGTAGTTTCTCGAGAGAGAGTGTAAAATTCCTATTCAAATTATTATTAAATATTATATGTATTTTTTTAAATATTAGCTAACCTTTACAACAAACAATTTATTTGTTTATTCAATTACTTCAGTTAAAGTTGGAAAACGAAAAATACAAATAATGCTTTAATGCTTAAACTTACCAGAAATAGTTTAATCTTTTGAGAATAAATAATTTTAGATGATGAGAACCATTTATTTATTTTTATTGTATATTTTATTGTTTTTTTAAGAAGTTAATGTTTTTGGTTGATATTATCAAAATTAAAAAATAAATTAAATAAAGAATGCTGTATTTTAATATTCCCTTTTTTTCTAGTTAAAAACATTTTGGATTTTGTTTTTTTTATGTATGAAATTTAAGAATTTCTGCTTTCAAAAATAGTTTTACCAAACAAATATATAAAAAAAAATATTAATTACTTTGAATTAAAATTTATAAAGTTTTTTCTTTTTAATGGAGTCATCTTAAAAAAAAACATTATAAAACTATAATTAAAAATATGTGTATGTTTTATATATTTTATTATACAACATAAAAATCTTTCTTTAATTGTTTATTTAATCTTGTATTTTTTTCACAATTTTCTTTTGATTTATATTTATGAAAGTTATTTTCATTTTTAATTGATTTCTTGTTTAAAAGAAGTCTGAAAAGGAGAAAATCAAAAACTCGACATTTCCAGATCATCGCTTCCAATTTATATCAAATGTCAAGAGGAATAAATTGAAGAGCAAAGAATAAAAGGCAATTCAGAAATATATTTGTTGTAGTATTATGATAAAAAAAAAATGGGAAGGAAGGAGCAGGAGGAATGTTCAGCAATTAGGGTCGATTTTGTTTTTTTTCTTTCTTCAACTACAACCAACAATAAAAAAATTGTATATTGTAGATTTTGAGCTGCATACGCTAAATTGCACTTTGGGATTTGAAAAAAAAAAAAAACGAAATATATCTATAAGTATTTATATAGTGCGGCAAGTCAGAAGTTGGCTAACAACAACAACAACAAAAATTGCATTTAAAAAGAATCCTTTACAACAAAATATAAAAAAAAGGAAAACTGAAATAAATCCAGGTTTTGGAAAGTGGAAAAGTAAAAGAGAGTAAAATTCCATTGATGTGAGAAATGTTCCGTTTGACAGCTTAAAAAAAAAATAAACCACACACACACACACGCACATATGCACAGTTATTCAAAAGAAGACAAAAAAAAAAAAAAACAAATTGTTGAGCAAAAATTTTGTATGTTTGGTTATGTTATATGTTTTATTTTTATTGTTATATATACCCATTTGTTGTTTTTGTTGTTGTTAGTTTATTTTATTGGCATTGCATTTCAATTGTGATTGTGTGTGTGTGTGTGTGCTGAAAACATTCAAGTGGAAGTCCTTTAAGTGATTTTCTAGCACCCGCACAAACAGACACACACACACTCGCAAATCTCTCTCTTTCTCTTTTTTGCCATTTACCTCATTGTCTGCATTTTCTATCTGTCTTTGCTGTCTGTTCTGTCTGTTCTCCGCTTAAGCCTTAGTTTTTGGATTCTTCTATTGTATTGCATTTTGCATGCAAAATTTGTTTTCGCCTTTGCTTTAGTTTTATTGTTTTTGGCCTTTCTCATTGCAATTTGCCAAAACAATTTACATGCTCGAAACAGAAACAGCCGCCTTTTGTTCACACACACACACACACACACACGCACATTTATATAGTTGATTTATTGATCAATTACATGGCTGCTTTTTTTTATCGATCATTTTTAGAAGCTTTTCGATATTTCGATATGTTTTTTATTCAAGCCAATTAAATTGTTTGTGTGTATGTGTAGGCATTTTAAAAATAAGCCACAAAGTCGACAATGACAATTGAAATTTTAAACAGAACCCACAAATTGACGGATTCCCAACCTCAAAGTAGGCAATTAATTTTTATTTTTAAATATTGTAGATTTTACCGCAATTATAATAATACACAGCAAGCAGAAAAAAAATAATAATAATTATTTTAATTATTAACTTTATTAATGATAGGGATTTTTAATTACATTACTTTCTCTATATATGAGTATATTTATTTATTTGATTTGTAATTGAATTGATATTTATTTCAAGGTTATTAGTATGGCAAATGTGTGTGTTTGTATATGTGTTTAAGGATGTGTATGTGTGTAATTGATTAAATACTAAGAGAAACCTAAAGGCAATTGAAATACATACACACACACACACAAATACATGACAAAAGTCAAAAGAGAAGATACAACAACAACATCAACGTCTGAAGGAAAAGTAGTGCATTTGTTGTTGTTGTTTTTGCAATTTGTTGTTTGTCTGTTTAATTAAAGCAATATGTGGCCTCCAGGAATGTTGGGTTAATTGACTCATCACTTATACGACACAAACGAAGGCACAGACAAACAAACAACCAGATAAACAAACCGATACACACACACACACACACACACATACATACACACATCTTTTAGCAAAACGCCAAAATGGGGAACAGCAAACGCCGCTGCTTCTGCTGCTGCTGGTTCAACCGCAGTCAACGTCTTGGCTGACAGAGATAGAATACTGTTTTTTTTTTTTTGTGGGCGTGCTTACAGCCATTTGACATTTTCTGTTTAGTTTTGGGGGAGTCCAAAGAGTCGTCTCAGTGTTTCAATGGCCCAGCCAATGAAAAATGTGGATGGTAAAACAGGCAAACGCCCACACTAGCCAAATGAAAGCCACAAGCACGCAACAAAAAAAAACACTGGTAACACTGGTAAATACTGGTAATAACTTTTAAGGCACGAAAAAACGCCATCTAGCGCAAGAAATGCCAAAAGCGCTGCCTGGCGAATAAAACTGTAATAAATCGCCATCTAGCGCCGACTATTGCAGTCGATCTGTTTTTACCCATCTCTAATATAAAGTATCGAAATCAACTCCGTAAAACAAAACTAACACTAAAACAACTGCGTCGCTGCACAATTTATTGTTTTCAGGCCAAAATTTTGTAAGACCAAGAAGATGTGGTGCGGGCAACGTTGGAAATATTACAGCATGGCTCAAATATGAAAATGGTAAAAAACAAAACAATATGTATGTGTGTGTGCGAGTGTATGTTGGGCGTAGATGACGATGACAGCTGCAATTGTTGATAAGCCTAGTCACACTCACACACGCACACACATAAACAAATAGAGAAATTACATATTTCTTGTTTTTGCAGCTCACTGGTTTGTCCCTGCAACGTTTAATTGATGATTTTGAATTTCTACGCCTTACACAAACAAGCGAAAGAAGAAATTTGTTTTTTTCCCATACAACAAGTGAAGAATGTTTGACTCAATGTTTGCAGTCCTTAATCGCAGATAAAGAATTGTTAATTAACTATTATACCCGCGAAGAGGCCATTTTAAGGCAAACAAATTATGCCACCGGATTAATTATGAATCAGTTTAGTTTATTGCAACATTTTGATTTGCAATTATTGGGGCAAAATCAAAAAAAATATATACATCATAGACGCAGCAATTCTCACAACGAGGAGCAAATAAAACAGAGAAATTTATTAAAACGCTGCAAAAGTTTGCCGTGCCTAAAAATGGAAACACAAACAACAATTGAAGACAGTTGTCGTAGTCAATTGTCTACAGATTCCAGCAGCTTAAATTCAATTGGCAGCTCTCGTTCCCCGCAGCAGCAGCAGCATATAAAATTGATAAATTGTGATAATATTAAAATATGGACAGATCAAACAGAAATCAAAGCACAAGGAAAACAACAACAGCAGCAGCAGCTTAACAACAATCATTCCAGTTCCAGTCCCTTGAATAATTTCCTAACGAATTTATTTAATTCACCTCCAATTTATACCAGTTGGTACAACAAGGCAGCTGGCCAGGATTCCTGTACAAATGAAGGCGAGGATAATATTTTGGATTCATTCCTGGCAGTGAATGGTCGCAAATTGATTAAGCAACATCAACAGAATCTCTTTGAAGATGCTGGCATAAGCATGCTCGATTATACAAGAGACACAGCAGGGGAGGAGCAAGCGGAGACACAGAGGCCAACAACTAGCACACCCTGGGATATTATTGGAGCAGCAGGATCAAATCAAAGTCAATTGTCTTCCTCGGAGAATAGCAGCAGTAATCATAGCAGCCAAAGTTTGGCCAAATTCCTACAAATGTCTAGATATACGCACAATAATACGGAACTGGAGAAGGAGAATGCGCATTTTCGCATTTCAGAGGCCTGCATAACGGCAATTGAGCATGTTAAATGTAATAAAATGGATGAGAATAAAAAAAGAAAGGTAGAAATAATGCAGCAAGAGTTTAATTATTTCAAATTAATTCCATTTGTGTTTGATTTTTAGTTGCCAGCCACTGAAGCAGCAGCATCAGCCACAGCAGCTGGAGGAGCAACTGGAGCAGCAGATACTTCTTTGCCCTATGTGGAACAATTGAACTCATTGGATTTTATTGAATCTCATACGGCCGAGGCTGTGGGATTGCAGCTTATTTCAAAATTCAATGATCAGCAATTGCCCAAATTGGCTGACTTGAAATGGTTGGTCTCTGAGGAAGATGCGCCACAGCAATTGTTGCCAATGCCCAAGCAAATTAAAGAAGAAGAGCCACAGGCAGGCAGAACCAGAGGCACCAAGACCTGGGCACCACCAAGGCAGCAAATAATATTCACAGAACATGCACAAGTCAGGTGAGTATAATCCGAATCTGACTGAATTGATGCGAGCAACTGTTTGTCTTTACAGCCGCTCACAACTTTTGTTGCAACAAAATTATCGCTGCGCTGGCTGTGGCATGCGCGTGAGCAAGCAATTGATGCATAATTTTCGCTATTGCACCTATTTGGGCAAATATCTTTGTACGGGCTGTCATCGCAATCAAATATCAGCGATACCTTCGAAAATCTTGCAATTTTGGGACTTTCGCTGTTATCCCGTTTCCGTATTTGCCTATCGTTTTATCGAACAAATGTATACGTTTCCCCTGTTCCATGTACCCGATTTGAATCCTGCATTATATGTGAAACAAAAGGTATTAACTAAAGCGCGTCGAAGACGGATACAATTGCACTTTATACAAGAATTTATTGCCTCCTGTCGTTTTGCCATCAAGTGAGTAGCTATCAAATTACAAATTATCTTTAATTTGAATTCATATTTCATTTGATTTGCAGAGAACAAAGATATTTCCTGGCCATACCCAATCATATAACAAATGAGCCAGATATGTGGTCCATGTCTGATTTTGTTGATGTACAAAATAAAAGCATGAATCGTTCCATAAAAGAATTGATTGCCTTGAGTGAAAGTCATGTACAAAATTGTGTGGTTAGTAAGGAATTGAATTTAATTTGAATTAAGCAACATTCAAATTGTAATTCCCTTTTTTTGTTTTAGCTTTGCACTGGACGCGCTTTTGTTTGTGAATATTGTGAAAAAGGTAAATTAATTTTTCCCTGGGAGCAAAAAATACATCGTTGTGCCTTGTGTGGGGCGTGTGCCCATTTAAATTGTTGGAAAACTAAACAGGAAATCTGTTTACGCTGTGTACGTCTAAATTCAAGGCGTCAGCAGAAAAAATGACAAGTATATAAATATTATTATTATTCTTTTTACAAAAACCAAATTGTTAAGCAAAATTGTACCTCAAACAAAACGAACGAACTGCATAAAATGAATGTTGATTTTATATGTTATATTTATTCAAAAATAATAATAAATGAAAAAAAAAGAAAGCAAAAAAGGAACTTTTAATATTTAACGGGTCGCAGCAACGATAAATTATTGCAGCCCTTAGGACACAGAAAGCCATTTTAGCCATTTAGTAGCTAAAACAAGGAGTGGAATTTGCTACAAATTTTGCTGTTTTTGTAATTAAGCTAACAATTATTTGCCGGAATTTATTAAATTTTCATGTTTACTTTTTTTAAACAAAGTAGAGAATTTTAAGCAAGCCCGAGTATTTTTATTATTTTAAATTTATTTAAAGTTTAGCCATTTTCAGCTACTTTTTTCACGAAACGAATTTGCTTATGCTTGCTCTATCGTTATCGTCTATCGATTACCCAAATTTTGTCAACCCTAGCGTAGAGAATAGTGAAAAATTTACGCGTTGCCCCAAAAAATATAAACTAACATAATTGCCAAGTGAATATATTAAATAAAAGCCAAAAAACAATATTAACAAGGTATGTTCAATACACTCATTATATAGTTAAACTATTTTACTCAAATCGTAAACGTTTTACCACAATTTTCTCAATTTCAGTTCGCACTACAAACAAACACAACAACAGAAAGAAGAAGAAAAAATTACAATTTTTTTTGTAATATTTATATTTTTTGCTCAAAACATTTTCCAGTCGGTGCTGAAAATGCATTTGTCAAATTGACAGCTGTCATCAAATTATAAAGACAGGAAAAATCATTTGCGCTAAAAATGCAGGCAAGTGAACAACTCGAAAAAATGAAATAACAATCACCAAAAATTGTAAATAATTTAATGTATGATTTTTTATTTCACAGCAAGTGGACGATCCCCCTTCACTGCCCGTGGGCACTGAAGTCAGCGCCAAATATAAGGGAGCCTTTTGCGAGGCCAAGGTGAGCAAAGTTGTGCGCAACATTAAGGTGAAGGTGGCCTACAAACAGGGCCTGGGCAGTGGCATAGTCTCCGACGATGCGGTCAAGTGTCCCATGGGTCAAATGCGGGTGGGCGCTGTGGTAGAAGTGCGTCATCCCGACCGCAAGGAAACTGTGGAGGCCACCATAACCAAAATCCAAGATTGCTCCCAATACACGGTGGTCTTTGACGATGGCGATATTACCACTTTACGGCGCACAGCCTTGTGCCTGAAGAGTGGGCGGCATTTCAATGAGAGCGAAACCTTGGACCAATTGCCCTTGACACATCCGGAACACTTTGGCAATCCTGTGGTGGGTGGACGGCGTGGACGTCGTCGTGGCCAGCTGAATGAGGACAGCACCGAGGAAGAGGACGAAAGCGATGCCAAGGAAGTGGTCAACGAGAAGGAGGAGAATATTGGCAAGGTTGTGTGCGTGGAAACGGAATCAAAGAAGAAGGACAAGGAGAAATGGTTTCCAGCCTTGGTTGTGGCACCCACAGCCCAGGTAAGTCAAAGCTCTTGACACATTTGACACAACTTGCATTTAGATTTGTATTGTTTTAATTGTCTATTTTAGGCCACTGTGCGCATACGTGTCAAGGACGAGTATTTAGTGCGTTCCTTCAAGGATGGCCGCTATTATACTGTGCCCAAAAAGGAGGCCACTGAGTTTACACGTGAAATCGCTAGCAAACAGGATGTGCCAGCTGTCCAGGCAGCCTTGGAGTTTCTCGATAGCAGCATATTGCCAGCCCACTGGGATCGGGACTCTCTCTTTGGCCTCTCGAATGTGACCAGCGATGATGATGGTGAAATTGATTCCGATTCATCCGATGATGAGCCGCATGAGGAGAAAGATCGTTTTGTGGCCCAATTGTACAAGTATATGGATGATCGTGGCACTCCGCTGAACAAGGTGCCCTCAATTCAGTCTCGCGATGTCGATTTATATCGTCTCTTTCGTGCTGTACAGAAACGCGGTGGCTACAATCGTGTCACCACTCAAAATCAATGGAAGGTGATTGCCATACGCCTGGGCTTCACTCCTTGCACGGTCAGCGTTATGAATCTGGTGAAGCAGGCGTATAAAAAGTTTCTGCAACCCTATGGCGACTTCAATCGCAAGCTGGGCTGCTCCATGCTCATGAATTCACGCAATTCCAATCGCAGCAAAGGCCGCAGCTTGGTCCGAGCCAGCTCAGTGGCCTCGCCCAAGCCAGCCGAGACACAGAAATCCACCGAGACGATTAGCAAATTGGCTGTTATTAATCAGGCCATGGCTGCTGCTAGTACTTCAGCTGCTGCTGCTGCAGCTGCTGGCTCAAGCAGCTTAACCTCTGCTTCTCAACTCACACACTCGGCGGCGGAAGAATCCGAGAATACCTCAGAATCCAGTTTGGTGGATCCGCCCAAAAAGCAACGCAAAGTTTCTGCAGCCACCAGCAACAGCAAAGTCAAGAATTTGGTCGAAAAATATGAGGAAAAAGCTGCCATTGCCTCAACATCAACAAGTGCCGCTCAAGCAGCCGCCGCTGCCGCCGCAGCTGCTGCTGCTGCCAAAGATACTGAAGCAGATGTGCCTTTGGCCAAAATAAAGGCAGCCGTAGCCACGGCCACTGCTTCGACAGCTGGCACACGTATCAGCGTAGAAAAGGAGACTCTGTCAAGCAACAAGGAATCAGCAACTATAACTATAATTGCTGCAAGTACAACCAGTAAAACAGCAGCCACAGCAACAGCAGCAGCCTCAGCAGCTGCAGCTGCCTCTGCCACCAATCAAGAAACTCAGCGCAGTCGGGATGCCTCGCCAGCAGCAGGTGAGTGTTTGAAAGAGTCTTGATCAATATTGAAAAGGATTAGATTAGGATGAACGCTTTCCTGAAGGCAGATTGTTGAATTTTAAACGTATTAAAGAGTCAGAGAAAGCCAAGTTTTAGGCTTCTCTTGAGCCAGATTCAGTTCTCTTTGAATTTTACAAGTAATACCGATTTCTCCAGAGCAAATATTTAAGTCCGAAACATCAGAGAATGCTATAAACTCACACCCTTGAGGATAAATCTCTAAAAATCAATCAAAATATTTGGTACTCTTTTTTCGGCGTTTTAGCCAAAGTTCCCCTTTGAAAGCCCATTTGTTGGTTTGCATTTTAGTTTTGATCGAATTATTAGTTTTATTAATTTTTCTGTACTATTTTGACCTTAACTCTATGATAGGCATTGGATAAAACGCCACGTAAATTCCATATGTAGTCAAATGTTTCAGGTTGCACATTATATGCCGAATCAACAGCCTTGGCCCAAATTTCCACTTCCTTTTGTGCCTTTGCCACTGGCAATTTGGCTGTCCACAATGACCAACCGTAATGCCTGCCATCCGGTAAATCCTCTTGCTCCAATTCAGCCACATGCCACGATTGGCCCTTGTCAGTGGTTAAATCTACGCGCACAATGCTGCGACCACCGCCAGACCAGGCATATCCCCGCACTGTAATGAAGCCATTCTCATCCACAGTCACCTTATCGTTTGGCTGAGGTGTACAAATGGCCGAGGTCACTGGCATGGCCTGTATGGCCAAGGATTTTGTAAAATCCACTGTATCCCAATCTGTGCTGGGGCTAAAGCCCTTGTAATCATTCTGTTGCCAATGCGAATCAGATTCATGATCTGCCACCACAATTCGTGTCAACCATTTGACATTTCGGGCACCCACAGTCCCGGGTACAATTACACGTACGGGAAAGCCATGATCTCGATTCAAGGGCTCGCCATTCATTTCATAGGCCAAAATAACATCACCCCGGGGATCCAGGGCTTTGGTTAGGGGTATTGAAGCCCCATAAGGATGGGAAGTGGGATCCAAATCGGCGCCCTCAAAAATGACATGAAGTTTTTCATGTGATTCAACTTTCAAGTTGGTCAAAATATCACAGAGACGAGCACCAGACCATTGGGCATTGCCCACAGCACCAGGGCCCCAGGAAAGACCTAAAAAAAAAAAGAGTGAAGGAAAGTTAAAGAGCACAATTTGATTTCTCTCTCACCTTTGACCGGCCTAATTTCTGTCATTTCTGAGCGTCGATTGCCACCACACATTATTGCCGCTGTGACTGTGTGCTTGGGCAAAGCCTTTATATCAGCTAGAGACAAGTTTAGCTCCTGTAATTTTGCGCCAGCTTCCTTAGTTGTTATCTCTATATCCAGTTGATAATCCTCGGCCTCCAATTCGGGCACTGGCAAATGATTTCTTACATAAAACAGTTCGTTGGGCGTGAAGAATTTGTCGGCCAACATTTTAATTGGTGGCTCGGCATTGAAGGGTTTCTGGGAGGCAGGCTTCAGCAGCGGATGTCTCTTGGGCTCATTGGCCCAAGGTGAATCTGGCTCTTCCACTGACTCAGCTTTCCCTTCCATGTGCAAATTACCAATTCGAAATGTTTCCAGCAATTCGAGAATTTCCAATGTATTGTGCTGTTGGTATATGGCCCAAAATGGATCTATGGCACTGCCAGCAGCCATCATAATTTTATCACTGCTGCCCGGATGGTTGGGCACAAACTCTGTGACATTGTACACA
This sequence comes from Scaptodrosophila scaptomyzoidea, assembly GCA_035078625.1. Classification (NCBI taxonomy): domain Eukaryota; kingdom Metazoa; phylum Arthropoda; class Insecta; order Diptera; family Drosophilidae; genus Scaptodrosophila; species Scaptodrosophila scaptomyzoidea. The sequence continues at coordinate 85,888 of JAWNPY010000044.1, forward strand.
CCCAAACCGTAGGTGACCCAAACGCCCTTTTCTTCCGTGTTATGTTGTTCTACCTCCTCCGTTTTATAGGTGGGCAAATCTTTGCGAATTGTACAATGCCATTTACGGGCCAAAGCCTCCAAGTCCACGGGCGGCAATTCTGCTGCTTCCAGTTTAACCTTCAAGCGTCTCTTATCCAAATGGTCAAATAGATAATAGGCAATTCCCAAACCACTCAAAGTGAGGGCAGCATAAATTATAGAAGACGAATTCTCCTCCTTTTTATTATTGCTGCTGCTGTGATAACGTAAATTTTCCAATTGTATTAATTGCTGACTGGCTGGCATAATTTTTACCCAAGGCCGGCGATATAATTTAATGGTTTTATATAAAAATCTCATTTTTGTTATATAATTTAAGAAAAAGTGGCGATTTGTAAATCTTTTAAGTCTTTGCTTAGATTTTTGGTTGATTTTATCAGCCGGTTTGCTTTCACAATTGGTGTTGTTGCTGTTATTGTCTTGTTATACTTCTGGCAGTGGCCCCAAAAATGAACTTTTGGTTGGCTTTTTGAGCCTGATAAGAAATTAAATTTCAAAGAAGCCGTTATATGATTACTGTTTGTGTTTATTCAAAGTCTCATTTTGTATTAGTTTTAGTTTTTGATTGTGGGCAATTTTAATTATACTTGGCCCATAGAATCTTAAATAGGTTCCGGAACGAACTAGAAATTGAACCAATGATTTGCCGGCCTTAAATTTGTTTTTTACTTTTAATTTTCTTTGGTTTATTTTTATATAAAAACCTTGAATTTATTTTATGAATTATTTTATTTTTAATGCCTTTTATTAATCATAAATTATAAATGTATTTTCGTACTAAGCAAAGTGTTCTTAGAGCTGCCAGCTATTTTTTGTGAGGGAAATAATAGTCTCAAATATTTTATTTTGACAAGTGTATTAAATTCTTATTTAACCATCTACATCCATTGGACTAAATGTGTTAATTTAGAGTTAATATTTAACTTGTTAATTATTGTTTTCTGTTTTGTTTGCTTTTTGCTTAGCAACCTTGGCAACTCTACAAGTGGCCCAAGTTTACAACTACTATTACAGCCAGTTATTATGCATTGTTTTGACTTGTGTATTTTCTTCTTTCCATCTCTTTCTAATTCATGCAGCTGTCGCTCCACCACCGTCCTTATCTAAAAAGGAACAAAAACACCAACGAAAACAAATTGAAAAAGGCGAGGGTGATAAACAACGAGGAAAACGCAAGAAGGATGAGAATATCGTTGAGAAAATTGATACTGGTGATTTTGTGGTAAATGTGGGCGATAAATTGAAGGTCAATTATCACGAAAAGAAGTCACCCAGCTCCCATGGCAGCACCTATGAAGCGAAGGTCATTGAAATTAGCGTACAACGCGGCATACCCAGCTACCTGGTCCACTACACCGGCTGGAATAATCGCTACGACGAATGGGTCCCGCGCGAGCGCATTGCCGAGAATCTAACGCGTGGCTCCAAGCAAAAGACACGCACCATCAGCACGGGCAGTGCCCATAGCGGTCCAACGGCGCCCAACAGTGGCACAGCAGCCGTTGGCATTAGCGCTGGCGGTGGCCCAAACATATTGGGCGGCGGAGGCGGTGGAAACAACGACAAGTCCAAAGATGGCACCAAGCCGCCTAATTTACAACAACAGAGCGGAGCTTCTACTACTATGACGGGATCGGGATCTAATTCTAGTGGCCCTGGTGGCTCAAATTCAAACTCAGTCTCTGTGCTTCAGTCGGTGGCAGCGAGCAGCAGCAGCAAGGCTCAGGGAAGTTCAGCGGCAGCAGCAGTTGCAGCTGGAACGAAGCGTGGACGTGGACGCAGTGATTCGATGCCACCGCGTTCGACCACGCCCTCCTCGGTGGCCTCCAATTCGAGTCGGACCAAGTCGCCAGCTGCCTCGGCCTCTCAGTTGAAGAAACAACGTCCCACACGCACTTTACCCAGCAGCAGCAGCGGCGGCGTTCCACATCGCACCTCGGCGAATGCCTCGGACGCCTCAATGGTAACCGAAACGGACACCGACTCCGATGAGCCAGTGCGTCGTCCCAAGCGTCAGAATACCAAGGACTCTTCGCAGTTGGCTCAAACCAAAGCAGCTGCTGCCAAGCAGGGGCCAACCAGGGCCACCAAGAGAACTAAACCGGCCATAACCAATCGTCGTGCTACGCCCAGCGACGACGAAAGCGATGAGGATAATGACGAGGATGAGGACGAGCCACCACGCCCCCAACAGGCCACGCAACAGACGCCCCGACTACGCGCGGCCGTCAACACCAACAAAAGTGGACCAGGACGCGACTATGATCTCAGTGAGATACGCTTGGAGTTGAAGGGATTTCAGCCAGAGAAAGAAGTTGCTTCTTCGGTCAGTTCGACTTCCATAATTAAAATTGAGGCCACTGTCAGTGAAATGAAGAAGAAAACTACTGAATCAATCAAGAGCAGCTCCACAGAGCTTTCCTCCGAGACAGACTCGTTCAATGATGAGGATTCCCAGTCATCTGACAAGGCTCACAAAAAGAAAGAAGTTGCCGCCACTGTCGCCGCCGCCGCTTCCTGCATTGTGGATAAAATTGTGAGCGATGAGAAGCAGCAGCATCAGCATCGTTTGCCCATTAAAGAGGAATTGGAAACAGATTCAAGCAGCAATCGCAGTGTTATTAAGCCCATAAAAGAAGAGCCATTCCATAGTGGAAACGAAATAAAACCCACAACCACCGCAGCAGCAACGACAGCAACAATCAGCAATACTTTAATAGCTCCAGCTAGATTTGTCACAGGCGGCGCAGGAGCAGGAGGAGGAGGTGGATCAGCAACTTTGCCTGGTGTAATAAAATCAACTTCGGTGATTGTGGGCAAAAAGATTGAAGCTAATGCAAAGAAAATTGATTCAACCAAGAAATTTATAGAGCCCTTAATGCACAAGGAGCTGGCCACATTGAAGGTGGTTGAACCAGCTGCCTGTTCGCCCAGTTCTTCATCCTCGTCGTCCTCATCGTCGACAGTTTCAGTGGGCACAAATAATTCGGCCAATTCTGCTTCTACTTCGAGTGTTTCGCGTTCTCTGCCAGATATGAGTAAGCTGGAAATAAGTGGAGCAGCAGCCTCAACTCATCCAACGGCGACTACAGTGACCGCCAAGGAAACCAAATACTCGTCAACAACGGCCATAACAAGTGGCGGCGGCTCCTCGGATGTCTATGAGTTTATGGACACGGAACCATTTGAATTTGAGAAACGAATATCGCCCATGGCCTCCGTGGCAACAGCCGCAGCAGCAACAACAACAACAACTTGCACTGCTGGCAACACTTCGGTAATAACCACAGCAGCGGCAGCAGCTGCTCCAGCTCCATCTGCTTCTGCTGTGGCCGCTGTGCCGCCTGGCAGTGCGGCACGCAAACAGGCGCTCAAGGCCAGCGCCATGCAGCATAGCTTGGAGCAGCAGCAGCAGCCAACACCAGCCAAATTAAAGAAACGTGGCTCGCCCTTGAAAGAGGATAAACCCAAAGCAGCAACAATTGCTCCTCCATTAGTAGCAGCGGCAGCAACAGGAACAGCAGCAACAACTTCAGTAATTCCAGTTGTTGCGCCTTTAATTTCCACACCACCGCAAGCAGGAAATGCCACAGCATTTGATGTTTTACGCAAGTCGCCCAGCTTCAATTTGAATATGACTGCCTTGCACGAAGAATTGGCCCAGACGGTACAGGAAACGACACGAGTTTTGACCGATGCCTTGCAGCCTGTGCTGCTGCCCACAACGCCGCAAATAAAAGCCGAAGTTTTGGAGAAATCACCAGAAATTTCAAAAGAGCCCATGTCAAATAAAATGTGTACACCTCCCCAGGCTGTGGCCAAGCCAAATTTAATTGTTGTGGGCAGCCCATTCATTGAGACACGCAATGCCTTTGAGGTGAGCTCGTCGAATGAAGGCTCTGGCTACAGTTCCGGTGAGTCCAAGGACAACAAATTTGAGAAACTGGAGAATGTCAAGAATTTATTAGCCGGCGCCACCGGATCCTTTGATTTGGTGCAAAAACCCAGCTCCATAGCTGATAAAGTGCTCAAGGCCATCAGTTTGAAGAAAGAGGAAGTGGAGCAGAGTAAAGCAACAGCAGCAGCATCATCATCGGCACAGCATCAGGAAATTAAACAAGAAGAGCTGGCGGCCGAAATTAAAATTGAAAGCTTGGCCAATTTGGCACCCTTAATTCCCAGCATGGCCCATGACACCAAATTACTAAGTGAGCCATTGAAAATACAAACTTCAACTAGCCAACTTTATCGTGCCAGCGTTTCGTCGGCTAGTCCCGAGACCAAATCGATTCTGGAATCTTTGCCAGCCAATAAAAGTGAATTGAGCGAAACCATACAGAAACTGGAGTGTGCCATACAAAGAAAGACGCCAGTGGGTGGTTTATCTTTGGCTTCGTCCACTGCTGGGACGCCACCGGCTCATACGCCCAATGTGACGGGCTATTCCGATGATTCCATGGACAGCACCGACTCGGAGCAACGTTTGGTCATTGAGGATGTGTTGACCGAAGAGCAGACTACCACAAATGAGCAAAAGAGTCCTTTATCCGAGGCCTCGGTCAGTTTGGGAGCTCCTGTCAAATTGGAGGGTAATTGTGGTAAACATGAAGCTGGTGTTAAAATACCCATACCCATGAAATTGGGTACACCAGCTGCTAATGCGGCTGTTGCTGCTGTCCAACAGCAACAGCAGCAACAACAACAGCAGCAGCAACGTCAACAAATTTCACCAAGTTTTGCTGGCAAATTGCCAGCGTCAGCAGCAGCAGCAGCTGCAACCAAGGAGCAACAGCAGCAACCTCATCATCAAGAAGTGGAAGAGGAGGAAAGCAATTTAAATGTGGCCACAGCGAGCAGTAATAGCAGCAGCAGTCATACATTTACCAGCATTGATTCACCATTGGTTATTAAACAATCGAATACCAATTCATCATCGTCATCGTCCACAGCTTCGGCCAATTCGGGAGTAGTACTGCCATCGACTGGAGTGCCCATTGTTTTGCCGGAAATTCCAGTCTCTGTGGTCGTGGCGCCAAATGCTGTGCCTGCTTTAATGGCTGCCGCCTTATTCCAGAGTCCCACGAGCAATTCAGGAGTGGCAGGAGCAGCAGCAGTTGTCGAGCCAATTAGCCCAGCAGTTTCTCTGCCAGAAGTTGGCCCAGATTATTTGCTAAAACCATTTACGGGTCATGTACAAATGCCGCCCACCGCATCATCCGCCACTTCGGGTTATGGCACAATGGTTGATAGTCATGTCATTTTGTGCACCGAGGACAATTTAAAGGCCACCACTACAGCTTTGGGCACAACAGGCTCCTCCTCTGCCACACGACTTCCTTCCTATGCGCCACAGATTACAGCTGGTGCGCCCCTGCCCACAACAGCAGGAGGATCAGGAGCAGCAGCAACTGCATCAGCAGGAGCAACAAGCACAGCTTCTACTTCGGCTCCTTCGCCTTTGGCTGCAGCAGTTTCGGCCGCCATCTCAGAGTCACACAACGAGTCAATTAATCTGCTATGCGAAGAAACCATACCCGGGAGCCCGGCACCTGTCTATTCGGGCAAAGATGAGCCCAGTGTGGTGGCCAACACTGTGGTAGTGCCAGCCAGCTCGCCAGCCTCTACCATGAGCATCTCGGGCATTGTGCCCTTGTCGCCAGAGCCACAGATGGCCATAATGGGGGCCAATAGCTCACCGGATTCAGCTAGCCAGGAGGACAACGATAGCAGCGAGGAATTGGCTAGGAAACTGTCTGCTGCCGAGCACGATTTGGGTGCTGGCAATAAGAGAAAGCGTACACGGAAACAGGTTGAGGCAGCCGCAGCAGCAGCAACCACAGCAGCAGATGCTCCACTGGGCAAGCGTAGAAGACAACAGACCATCACCACGACAACGACGACGACCAACAGCAGCACAAGTCTACGTAAAGCCAGCGCCGCCAATTTACCAGGTAATCAAGCAGATAAAAAGCAAAAAGATGAAGAAAATAATGAGAATCAATTTCTCAACATTTAATTATGCAAAACAAATTAAACCAACCATTATATTTATTTTATTTTATTTTTCTTGTATATTTCATAGCTGGCTCAGATACGGACGATAACAATTCTGATATTATGAGCAACAACCAGAACAACATCGGCAACAACACAGCCAATACAACCACAGCAGTATCAGGAGTAGCAGCCACAACACAGAGGCAAAGTGCGAGACATCAATTGCTGCCACAACATCAAAATATACAGCAGCAGCAGCAGCAACAATTATCACAGCAACAACAACAACAGCAGCAGCAACAACCAATGCAAACACAACAGCAATTAACGCCACAATTAACACAACAACAGCAGCAGCAGCAATTACAACTGCAACATTTATTGGGAAATACTTCAGGCGTACGACCATGTCCTTATAATTTCCTAGTCGAATTGGGTAAGCATTGATTAATTATACTTGTATTTCTATTCAATTTATTTATTTGATTGTTTGTTGTTTATCCCTGTAGATCCGTCCTTGAGTTCAGATCAATGTATTACCATTTTGCGTAAGCAAATTCAAGATTTACGCAAGGCCTATAATTCTATAAAGAGTGAATTGGCCATTATTGATAGAAGGCGCAAGAAGCTAAGGCGTCGCGAGCGTGAAAAGAAACAACAACAAACACAAAGTCAGGGCAAGTCAGTGTGTGCTTAAACAGGCAAAACAAAACAAAAGGAGAGTTTATAAGGATCCAAGAGTCAAGGCAAAACACGGCAGCAAGGCAATCATAAATAATGTATAAAATATTACATACATACACACATACATTTCTCATTATTTTAGGCGGTATATATAAATATTATATATAAAAAAATAACTATTTTTTTTTAACAAAAGAGCAATAAGAAACAAATGAAATGAAATGAAATAAAACCTGAAATTTGTAAAGATAACAAAAAAAAATAAAAATAAATTATGGATTTTATTTAGTGTTCAAAAATATGCAATTTTATTTTGCCAAAAACAAAATCATTGAGAAAAATTAACAGGCAAACCAATTGAGGTAAGTTTTATCAAGGATTTAAAAAAGTTTCAAAAGAATACAAATGATTTAAAGTTTGAACTTAGGTTTTTTCAATAAAAAATATAGAATTTAAAAAAATGCAAAATAAATGAGCAAAGGGAAATTTCCAAAAAATATCAATTTTATTTATTTATTATTTTTATTTATAATTGAAAACTTTTATTAAGAATTAATGTCTTTCTTGCTTTCTCTACGTATGTTTTTTGAAAGATTGTGGCAAAATTTAAAGTCATTCCATTCCCTGGAACTTGAGATATCATATCAATTAATATTTTATACATTTCCTGGTATTTTACAAGAAAGTAAATAAGTTTTAGACCGGATAATAAGTTTTTATTGTAAATAAAGATCAGATATAAAGTCAAATAGTTGAAAAAATATGTTTTTCACTAAAATCGCCAGAACATTGTAAATTACCGGGCAGTTTCAAAACAAACTACATAATTTTTGTGGCTGGAATTTTAGGAAACCGCATAACCGCCTTCCAAAAGCATTTGATGGCCATTTATAAATGAAGATTTGCTGGAAAGTAAATAGCCAATGGCATCGACCACCTCTTGAACCTCACAGAAACGATTCAATGGGATATGGGCCAATAAGGGACCAGCCTTAGCTGGATCAGACCAATTGTCACGTCCCATTTTGGTCAGGACCACCGTGGGATTGACAGAATTGACACGAATCTGACGGGGACCCAATTCCAAGGCCAGCGATTTAGTTAAAAAGTCCAAGGCGGCCTTGCTGGCTCCATAAGCCGCATGACCAGCAAATGCACGACTCGAGGCAATCGAAGAGACATTCACAATCGAGGCCCCTTGACGCAATTTGGGCAGCAGACTTTGGGTGACATTAAAAATGGCCTTAATGTTGACATCAAAGTGTCTGAAAAAAAAAACAGGGAACAAGTTAAACAATTACTTCAAATTATTCAAATTTTGACTAACATATCAATATCGTCTTGGGTGAGCTCTTCAAATGGTTTAATGACAGCCACGCCAGCATTATTTACCAAGCCATCCAACTGTGGCACACTGGCCAACACCTGGCGCACCTCATCCCATTGAGTGAGCTCCATTTTGAGTGTCTGTATGTGCACGGGATCTAAAGTTTTCAGTTCATTCAATTGCTTGTCATCCCGGGCCACGGCTATGACGGTGGCCTCCATTTTGGCCAACTGCTTGACCAAGGCCTGGCCAATGCCAGCCCCAGCGCCGGTCACCAAAATCACCTTGTTCTTCAGATCGCCCCACATATTCAACTGATCATCAAACTGGAATAATTCAAAAGCTTAGAGAGATTATAAACGAAAAGTTTATACTACGATTCTATTTCTTTTTATTAGTGCTTATCACAGTAATCCGATCTGTCGTCGATGTCGTCGTCTGTCTCAGCAGAGAGCTTTTTTCACTCTCACTTTAAAATTTACAATTTAAGGGCATTAAAGGTCATTTACCTAAATTAGATTTTAAGGTGCTCTACATTCTTAAGTATAAGTAGGGCATTTCCAATTTTAATCTCACATTTAAGCTTTCTATCTAATTAAATTCATTTTATTTTAAGCTTTCATTTACCTTGAATTTTAAGCTTTTCTTAATTTATTTTAAAATCATTTTTTTTTCATACTTTTTGTTTAATTGTTGTTGACATTAAAAACTTTTTTTGTATCTTCAAATCATTAAAATGACAAAGATAAAACCTGCAACTAATTTTGGCACTAATTAATGATTGTATGCAATTGATTAAAACTCTTATTAAATTTGCATTCTATTTAAATTCAACAAAAAATATCTTAACAAATTTGGTTTTAATTAAAGTTCAAAAAAAAGGAATAAGTATTTGAAATTCTTATAAAAATTTCGTGTTAAATAAAATTTGCAAAATTTATTATTGTCTTTTTCCCCTCGATGCGCAAATTCTGAGCAAGTTTAATAAAAAATCTTCCACCTTTTGCTTTGCTTGTTTTCAATCAATAATCAGCACTAAACAAAACAGGCACAACTGTACCTTTTTTTTTTATTCACCACCCAAATAAAATAAATCAAACAAGTTTTGTTTTTTTTTTTTGGTTTTTTCTCTAGAAAAAACCGTTTATTTTGAAATTTTGTTTGTTTGGAAGGGATTCTATTTCTATTTTCCTCTTTTTTCCATTTTAGGTTGTAATACAATAAAGTGTTTATGTCAAATTGTTGTTGTTTATATTTATGTTATTGATTTATATTGTTTTTGTTTGTGTACAATTATTTCTTGTTTGATGTTTTTCTTTTTTGTTATAGACATTTATAGAATATATATTTTAATTATATTAATTTAATTGTTGCCGGTGTGTACCACAAATTGATGTGATTGTTTTTGTTGTATTTAAAATGTTGGGCATTGTTTTTATTTTTGGATTAAATAAAACATACAAATACTTTTTGTTTTTTTATGAATTCTTAAAAATAAAGAAAAATATTATCATGAAACGTTTCAAAATTGTTTGTTTTTTTTTTTTTGGAAAGTTACTTTGAATCAGTATAAAGAAGTACACAAAAGTTGATCGCTAATAATAAAAGAATTTTCTTTTTTGTTTACATGTTTTTTCAGTTTAATAATATAATTTTATTTGTATATTATTATGAATATATATATATATTATGAGGGACACAAATATTTCTTTTTTTTTTTTTTAATGGGCAAAAAATAAAAGTATTTGTTTTTATTCCTATCCAATTTTACTGCCACATTTGTTGTTTTAATTTTTAATATTATTCTTCTTTTACGGTTGTGTGTGTTTTGTGTGTTTGTTTGGGTTGGTTTGCCTAAAACGTATAAAATGCCATTAAATCTAAAACTTATGATTTAATAACTCGTCGTCACTCACAATTATCTCCGGAATGCCATAATTATTTATTGTGGCATTCCAAATTATATCTCTCATCAACTATTCTAAGTCATATTTATTTTTTTTTTTGTGGTTTTTTTTTTTTGTTTGTTTGTTTAAATATTGAAATTAAGATGAATGAAATTAAATGTCAAGTTTACTCAATATTTTTTCTTCTTTTTCAGTTTTCTAATTTGTTGTTATTCTTGCTGCTGTTGTTGTTATTACATTTTTCCAGCACTCGAAAAAAAAAAAAAAAAATAGACAAATGCCATTTTCCATATTTGCTTTTACACGAGATCGGCATTAATATAAAAAATAAGAGAAACCGCAACTTAAAAACTAATATACATTTAATAATAATAGCAATTAATTATGATAATGATAATTAGAATATAAATGTTGTGTTTAAGATTATTGATTAATTTTGTGTGTTTTCGGGGAAATGTATTCTTTTTAAATTTATATGTATTATTATTATTATTATATTTGTTGTTGCTGCTGTTGTTTTTGCAATTCTTTGTTCTTCTTCCTTAATTTGTTTTAGTATTTGAATTATTGATGAAAGTGGTGCATTTTTGTATTCTTTTTGTTGTATTATAATAATTGGGTATTGTTGTTTTTGTTGTTGTTTTGGTGGTGTTGGAGTTCTTGTTGCAACTGCTTAAGCGCGCTCACCACGAATGCGGCGAGCCAATTGAATGTCCTTGGGCATAATTGTGACACGCTTGGCATGAATGGCGCACAAATTGGTGTCCTCAAACAAGCCAACCAAATAGGCCTCAGAAGCTTCCTAAAAAAAATCCAAATACAACAAATCATTAATATGTTTATTAATATGTTTTTATTAAAATTTCATTTCATTTACCTGCAGGGCACCAATGGCAGCCGACTGGAAACGCAAATCAGTTTTGAAATCCTGGGCAATTTCACGAACCAAACGCTGGAAGGGCAACTTGCGGATAAGCAATTCAGTCGACTTCTGGTAGCGACGAATTTCACGCAAGGCCACAGTACCGGGACGATAACGATGGGGCTTCTTCACGCCACCAGTGGATGGAGCCGATTTACGGGCAGCCTTGGTGGCCAATTGCTTGCGTGGAGCCTTGCCACCAGTTGACTTACGAGCGGTCTGCTTGGTACGAGCCATTGTTAATCAATCGAAGAGATATAAAAGCTGCAAAACGAAATTTATAAACAATCAACAATTATTTCAATTTTTTCACGCACACTGTTAAACCGCCAAAAAGCAGTTAAAAAAAACGAATAACAAGACAAAGCAAACACACAAATTATGAGAAAAATGCTTTAAACTCAGATAAGAGTAAAAGAGATAGTTAGATAATTTACTATATTAAACAACTTAACTGCTCTTCTCGTATGTATGTTAGTGTGTGTGACAATCACAAAGTGCCGTTTTATTGCACAGGCTAGGTGAAAAAGAATGCACGAGAAACACACAGAAAAACTAACTGCGTAGTAGCCAAACACATACATACAAAAGGATAAGCCCAAGTGTGTGTGTGCGACAGCTGCCAAATAGAAGTTTCGAGTGAGTTTAGCCAAAAATTGCAGTAAATGATGTAATTCAACACACACACACACACCCTAAATAAAGTTGAATGTGACGGGCCTGCATCTGCCTGCCTGGAGTTTGCTGTTTTTATGTGTTTTATGGCCCCCGCTCTTGGACGAGTGCAAACGAAAGAGAGAATAAACTAGAAAAACACTTACACACACACACAAACACTTATACACTCACTCTCACACACGTTTTGACACATGCGCAACAAACCAAAGCGGTTAAGCGCGAACAGCAGCAGAGTGGACCCAATACACACACACAAGCACACACACACAATTGCGCCGCATGAAAATAACAATAAAAGCAAATGTTGCGATTGATTGTATATTTTTATTTTCTTTTTTGGTGGGAATATATTTTGCGCGCCCTTTTTAATATTAAACACAATAAATATAAATAAACAACCACATACATCAAATACAACCACTTTCGTTGGAAATATTTACATTTACTACTTTTTGGGTAGTAAATGAAAGCTTATTAATTTTTTTTCCTCTTTGCCTGCAGTGGCCGCCATTTTGAAAATTTAACACAAAAAAATTAAAACACGAAATCAAAAAAGTACACCACACTAAAACTTCACCCAACACCCGAAACCCCTTCACCTTTTCACCACACAACCAACTACTAAAAGTCAACGTCGTCCGTCTTCGTCGATTTGCGCATTCGTGCATTTTGTGTATCCATTAAAAAAAAAAGCTAGCGCTCCGCTGGACCAACTTTGATGGCCGGCGGAGCACCGCCACCAAAAAAAACACAATTTACCCAAATTGCTTAGGCAAATTGAGCACAACTAGAACACTTTTAACACCAATTGAAATATGCGTTCAAGTATATTGTTATTAATTAATAATTTTGCACTCACCGTTCACTGGCTTCAATTCGGAGAAAAAATCACAAATTTAGTTTTTTCTTTTAATTATTTAGCACTTCAAACACGTCTGTGTTCAACGAGAAACAAATTCAGAATAAAGTTGGAAAGCGAAAAGGCAGACGAATTGCAAATTGTACAGCACTGTTTTTGGTTGGTTGTACAACACTGAAAATAGTATTTATAACTTATCGGAAAATGCGCTAAATAAATTCTAATTTCAAATATTCCATGAACATTGAAATCCTTGAAATTCAATTATTTTGTTTCTTAAAAATAAAATATTAAAAAACTTTTTAATGCTTGTGTTTTATTTTGTTCAAATTGAATGTTTATTGATGGGAACATTTTCGTTTTGCTACCGCTTCGATAATTATTTTTGTGTTTCAATAAGCTTTACAAATTATTGTGATTTTTTGTCTTCTTTGGATTTACCGGTTGTGGTGGCCACCTCATCCTTGAAATGCAAAAAGACAAAGGAGAAGACAAACACGCCAATCATCATGGAGAAGGCGCTTGTATAATAGGGGAAAGCACTCGGTATAAAACGCTCGTATTGAGTGTGCTCCAAAGGTCTAACCGAAACCTGAGTGGTGCTGTATAAATGAGTGTAGCCGACACGATCATAGTTGACCTTAAACTGATAAACGCCATAGACATCGGGTATTTTGAACTTGGCCTCATAATTGCCCGTCTTGGTCTGCTTGAGGAAAGTGCGCACGAAGGGATCGATGCGGACAAACTCCAGCTGGATGTCGTTGGCCTTGAAGGGCTGCCATTTGCCCTGGACGAGCTCCTCAATGGCAATGGTATAGACGACGGGATCAGTGATGGTATAGGCCTGATCGGGAGGATTGGTTTCGCCCTCCTTGTGGTGCTTCACAGAGGCGACACGTAGACGTCCACTTTCACCAAATACCCATTGACTGATGGCCTCGGAGACGGCACGATTGCCGGCCTGCTTGTGGAAGGCACCGCCCTGGGCATATTGCACGGCTGTGGTGAAAGATTCGTCGGCAAAGAACTGCAGGGAGCCGGAGAAGACCACGCGGGCATTGTTGCGTGCCTGGAGGGCGGCAATCAGGAGAGTGCCACGACCCACGGCATGTGGATAGTCGCTAACGGTCGCCGATTCGGGATTGTAGCTGTAGGCGCTGCTCTCGGCTGTCAAAAGCTTGAGGACCAAAGGATTTTCCTTGTCAGCAATGAGTCCAGTGCCGCGATAAAGCAAGGGAGCCGCATCAGCCTTCAAATTGCTGGCACCCACCACAGTGGCCGAATTGATGAGGTTCTTGGCCGATGTCAGAATTGTTGTATGGTCACCAGAATCACTTACATCGTAATGCAAATGATCAATTACTGCAGCATTCTCCTCGTCCAGCTCAAAGCCACATTCGGAGGCAAACTCACGCAAGGCATCGCCAGATTTATCGCTGCCAGCGACCAGAACATTGCCACCATCATCAACAAATTGAGCCAGGCGTTCCACGCTCAAATCGCCACCGAATTCCTCAACGCTGGGCGCAAATATGATTAGATTCTTGTACAAATATTCGCCATAACGTGAAAGCAATAAACTCGAATCATCTGCCAATTTGAAAGTCAATTTAAATCCGCGATCTATAAAAAGAAAGATAAAAAGAAATCTAAAATTTGTACACGTCATACGATTAGGCGGTGCCGGCTACTTTTTACCTTGCAAAGATTTGAAGAAAATCGAATGCGTCTCTCGTATGGCCAAATTGTCCACTAGAACTAGGGTATTGGCATCGGTTTCCAGTACAGCCTGGCAATTGTAAATGGCCAATAAAGTAATTAATAGAAATTTCCACATTTTTTTCACACCGGCTAAATGATTTTCACAAGCAACAAAATATGGCAGTCCAAAACAGGGTTGCAGCCTTATACCGATTACAAGCTATCGTTATCGCAAAAAAATGTTAAAGAAATTTATTTAAGTAGGCCTTGAATTTTTCTTAATACCTAGCAAATTTCACATTTTATTTTTCATTTTTATTTAGTCGGCCAAACGAAAAGGTTCCTTATCCTTATCCTCTGTTCTATTCCAAAGAACATTTTTTGATTTTCTTAAGTTTTTAATTTATTTCTTTTGAATTTTTCATTTTATTTCACTTAATTTTCTTTTATAGAATCATAAGAATAACCATAGGCTTTTCATCATCATTTTCATAGTTTTTATAAGGTGAGAATAAACATTGCTATAGTTCAGTGTCTGAGGCAAGGTTGCCTATAATATTAATTCTGTTTGTTATTTTTTTTTTTTTTTAAATTTAATATATTTCCGATATCCGATGTCGACTTAGTTGGCAGCCCTGAGAGTAGTTGCCCATCGGTAAGATTAATTTTTTTTTTCTTTTTTTTAGTTGCAAAAAAGCTCGCAAAGCGCGCGGTTGTTTTGTTAGTTTTCCTTTTTTCCTTTCGATACACAAAACGTAAACGTAATTTTTAATTAAAAATTTTGTAATTTTTTAAAAACGTTGAAATAAATTAAAACTCAGTGGACGCAAATGCAAAAATGCATAAGAGAATAATGACCATAGGCTTTTGAACAACAACAATACAAGTGCGTGAGCATAGAAGAAGAAGACAACAAGATGAAGTTAGTTGGTGGGGAGGGCGGCAGTAGTAGTAAATTGGAATTTCTTTGGTTTTTGGATGGTTTCTTTTCTGCTGCTGCTGCTGCTGCTGCTGCTGCTGATAGACAAAACGATGCTGATGCTTATGCTGCTGCTACTATGATAATGTTTGTTGTTGTTGCTGGCGGTGGTGGCTTGCCGGGCGACAAGTGTATCTGTTTGTTTGTTGTGTGTGTGTGTCTGCCTTTTTTTTTTTTTTTTTTGTTTTTAATAGATACATAATAATTAAAGTAAGAGTAAATACAGTGCAAAGAAAAATCTATTTGTGTCTGTTGTTCTTCTTACTATTCAAAAGTTTAACCAAAACCAAATAATTGGCGCGCGTGTGTGTGTGTGGGAGGAGGTTTAAAGAAAAACAAGCAAAGTGCCGTTATTTGTGCGTATGCTGCTGGTATGCTATTTTTGTTGTTGTTTTTGGTTTTGATGTCAGTAGAGCACAACACAGTCACACACACACAATTTAAATTTATCGATCGACCAAAAAATGAAAAAAAGAAACTGTAAAAAGGAAACACACCGGTCAACCTCTCAACCGGTAGTGCTAAATAGTTGACAAGGCCGCCCTCAATGGGATTGAAGCTAAGCGCCGGTTTATCTGCCTATGTGTGTGTGTGTTTCTGTGTGTGTGACTGCATTTAAAATTAATGTTAATGCAGCGCCAAAGCACAGTCAGCATCGTGAAAGTTCAATGAATAAGCAGCAGCAGCAACAACAATGAGATTTTTTGGCATAACGGTTTTTAGTTGTGTGTGTGACTTGTAAAAGTGAAAGGCAAAAAGGCAAATATAAAAAATGAAAAATAAAACGCATTCGTGAGTGTGAAATATAAAACAAGTTTTCTTTTTTCTTTTTTTTTTGTAGTGCAAGAATCATCATAAACTAGTGAAAAATTAAAAATAATAAAATAAAAAAAAAAAAAACAAAACCACTGCCGTCATAACTTTTACCCGCCCAACCGCCAAAAAGTGCAGTACAGCGTGAAGAAGTATTAAAAAGAAAACAACAACAACAACCACAAAGACCACAAGACTATTTTGTTTGGTCCCAGGCCACAAGCAACAAAAACAACGGCTGAGACGTTGCAGCAGCCAGCGACTGCGCTGGCAACAAATAACGGTATGGAATTTCTCAAAAACATTTAGAAAATTTTAGTTTTTTTTATATACTAAGTTCTTATTTATATTTACTGCTGGCCAAAATGATTTTGTATGTTCTTTTTTCTTTAGTTTGAAATTTTGCCAAAAATGTGCAAAACAAATATAAAGCAAAAGTAAATATACAAACTGCAGAAAAAAACAAACACACACACAAAGTTAAATGCCAAAAATGATATTCAAAGAGAGAATGAATATAGTTTAAAATTTGACATTTGCCTGACCGCATCCAACAAAATCATTCATAATCTATTAAAAAAAAACAGTTTGAAATAAATTATACAAAGAGTGACTAAATAATATAAATAGATATTAATTTTTAAAGAATGGCAATAATTAATTTCCTTTTTGTATTTTCTTCTTGACTGGATTATTAAAAATTGATTGATAAAAAAAAACATCCATGGTAAATGTCAACTTGTATTTTCGCTGACATTTAAGTTTTTCTTGTTCCTTGCTGCTGCCATCTTTTGGGAGAAATGTCAAATGTCAAAGCGCTTTAAAATATTTTTTGGCCTAATATATATTTATGTATATTCAAGTTGAAATTAAAAATTAGCCCCACACACACACACACACAAACTGACAAGTACAAGCATAAACACTTAAAGCAGAAAAAGGAAGAAATATAATTAAAAAATAACAAACAAAAAAAATCAAAAACAACAAAAAATAGCCAAAATAATAAAGAAAATGGCTGCTGGGCGACCATTTTGTTGAATTAGGTGGACGTGGACGTGGACGTGAAAATGAAATTCAAGTGCCTGCCACAAAAATATTGTGAAATATTGGCAAATTGAATTCAAGCAAAGCAAAGGAATACAAGGGAAATGGGCAAGGCAGGGAGGCCAACAGACAAGCGGCGAATGTGTGAAAAAACGAGGGCTGCCAATGTCCAAAACGAACGACAAGTTGACAACCCCCAACTTGAAGTCCCATTCAAAGTGTTTGTTGTTGTTGTAGTCTGCTTGTGCTTTTGTTTTTTTTTTTGCTAAACTTTGAAGGATTTTACACGGCAGTTTTGTTTTTGTTGGGGATGGTTGGTGGGCCATATTGGCAAAACTCTCTGCTACTCACGCATACAACAAAAAAACAGAAAACAAAAAACTGTAGAAGAAAAAACACATGCAAATGTCAAAGCTAGTCAGTGTTGACAGGCTAGCACTTTTTATTTTTAAAGCTGTGTAAGTGTAAGGCAAGCAAAGAGATATTTAGCATTTTTCTAGCTAAATCTAGCGTTATGGCTATCTTATTTGGCAGCACTGTGATGGCAAACACCCTCTCTTTCTCTCACACACACACTTACAATTCTTATATATAAACATTAACACTCACACCGGGCAAGCTTAGCGGATTTGAAAAAGGAAGTGGTACTGCCATTTTTATTGTTGTTGCTTTTGCTGCTATTATTGCTATCTGCAAACGTAGACTTACTTGGGGTTTATAGGTGAAAGAAAACAAAACAAACTATGAAAACTCTAAGAATTCACCACCAAAACGATGCCACCACAGACACACGCAAACGCATACATTCACACACACACACACACAGTTGACCTGAAGCTGTCGTCGCGTTATTGCTCTTTCTCTCTATCTATATATATTTTTTTTTGTTTAGCTTTGTACAGTTATTTTATCCTAGCCTTTTTTTGTTGCTCTCTTTTGTTGAGTTTTCTTTGGGTTTTTGTTATACTCTTTCCATGAAATTGAAACAAGGTTTAAATTAAAATTAATGGAATTTTAGAATTAAATTTCATGAAATTATGTTGGAATAAAAAATCCTTAACTGATTCTTTTTTATTGTTTTTTTTTTTTTTAAATTGTATGAGCCTGTGAACAAAAATTCTTTTACGCAAAATGCGGTTGTTTTATAACTGTTTTCAGGCAGCACAAATCCTTTTCCTTTTGTTCTTCTCTGCTTGTTTACAACACATTCATATACGCACACACACACGCACAAGCATAAGAGAATGAGGGATAAAAGAGATGCTTTCGCTTCAACGCACGCACAAAACACTTGACGCTGAGCTGCGGCTTTAACTTTTATAAGCCTTCAAAGCAGCAGACGACGACAGCGACGCTAACGTCAAAACAACCGGCATGGGCAAATATTTCTATGCCCTTTAGGCATTTTTTGCAGTTCTCTGAGCCTATTGATTTTATGCTAATCCCACGTATTTCCCCTTGCTTGATCAAATCTCTAATCATCCAAATGAATTTAAATACATTAAGAATAATGTGTACCCAAGTTGAAATAAAATGCAAGTGACTTTTGAACTTGAAATAATAAAAAAAAACCGATGAGATCATTAAACTCTTCTTTGGGTTAGATAATGAAAAAGTTGTACGAAAAAACTTTTCCTATTTGACTTGATAAAGAGAGAGAAAGGAAGAAAAAAAAATGGGATTTGTTACTGTTGTACTCTCTGTAACTTCCGGCTCTTTTTAACCGACTTTCTTGAAATGTTGTTCTTGTTTCTTTTTCCTTCCACACACACAGACACAATAGCCGCATTCCTTGAATGCTCTTCCTGCTTGGTTTCCACTTGTTTTTGATGTTTCAACTCATGCCAAACATTCCTTCATTCCATTCCACTTGAAATCTAAAAACACAAAATGCAATAAAAACCAAACAGCAAAGAAATTAACCAACCACAATATTTTTGCGTTTTTTCTTATATAAAGTTATAAAAATGTGTATATAAAAGTAAAAATACAATACAATTAAAAGGATAACACGAAGAGTTTTGCTTTCATTGAAAATTCCTGGAAAATCTATCTATTTTCAGCGCAGAGCTTCTTAAATTTCCATTAATAATTTTTGCTTGTAATTGAAAGCTTAAAAAATAAAACCAAACAAATTAATTAAATACCCAAAAGAAACCAACAACAAAAGCTCTCATCGAAGAGAAGAAGAAACTTTTATATATCTACTATTATTTGTGAAGCCATTTTAAAATTGAGATGGCTCGCTGCTAATTATTCAATACCTTGAAATCAATTTAACCCAATTGAATTTATAAAGTGGACAAAATTGGTTAAAAAAATCCTCCTCCTCCTACTTCTTTTCTTTTTAAAATTCCTCTTATGGCCATCCATTAAATTTGGCCCTGTCATCGTCACTGGTCATAAAATTTTTTTTCAACTAATTTTAATGGCCCTTTTTGTATTCGATTTCTTATTTACTTCTTTGTTTATTTTTGCTTGCCTTTTATTTTACGAGTATCTCTCAATCAATACTCTTAATCGTTGGTCGGCCACATATTTCCTTTCATTTTTGAGGAATTTCATGAAACCAAATGAATTTGGAAACTGGCAATTTTAAAAAGCCTAAATTAAAAAAAAATTATAAATAATTGCTTACCATTTTCAAACGAAAAGAATTTCACAAATTTACAGTTCCTTAAAGGGGAAATGCAACTGCATTTAAAATAACTTGTGAACCAAACATGCTATTATTTTTTCCCTTCATTTACTAGCCATATTATAATTACTTTCTTGCCCCATTCTAGTAAATATTTATATACACGGGAGGATATTTAAGTTTGCATATATTTTAATTGGTTTTGAGCACGTCACGCCAACTTACACACATATAAAAACGCAATCCAAAGGATTGCATATAAATTTACCTAACCAAATATACAATAAATAAAATTTATTTCTATAGCAATTTAATTTTTAAGCATTTTAAAATGATTCTATTGTTATTTAGTTTGTTCAGAAATGTCTCGATAATATTTTATAGTGTTGTCGGATCTATAGAAATTGAGGTTATTTATTGATATCGCTTAGAAATTGAGTAATCTGGTAATCTATAATTAATATAAATTTATCGGAAAAAATTATGGAAAGAAATTATTGGTAATGGCCAATATTTAATTTACTAATTTATTAGACGTTTTCTAAAAAACAGTTTTTTATATAATTAAAAATTTAAAATATTTTAAAAATGAATAAAAAAAAACTAGCAAATTTTATTTCCCAATTTCAATTTCAAGTAAAATTCATTTTTTTCATGGCCTCCAACTCATCAGGCGTGGCACAACATTTCCACGATTCCTGTATGCCAAACCGAAAAGCTGTCTCATTGTAATATTTTTCATTTGGCAATAATATGACGGTGGGGAAATCCAATTGATTGACACTATCGGGAAACTTTTGACTCCTCACGCTAAATGCCGAATGTTGCCAATAACGGGAACATTCCTTACCCATTATGGGTTCAGCGCCTCGTGTCTCATCCGGGAAATCATTGGCAGTGGTTAAATGTAATCCTGGTTGATTTGTATACATTTCCATAAATCTGCCCGATTCCAAGTGAAGACAACGGCAACAGAATTTCGTTTCAAATGATTCACTGTCCCGACTCAAGGCATAACAGCAATCAAAACCGGGCACTACATCGTTTTCAAATTGCCTCAGACGATCACCCAAAAAAACTGGCAATCTTATATCATATTTGGTATTATTAACTTTGATATATTTCCCAGTGGGTAATTTCTCGGCATCTGTGTCCACAACATATTCGGCTTGCACTTGCAATCGATGCTCGGCCATACGTTGGCGCCCAGCGAAATGACCGGCCAAATTAAAATATATATTATTGCAAATATTCAGGGGTGTAGTTCGATCGGCTGTCGCCTCAATGCGCACAATAAATTGATTCTCTTCGTCCAATGTAAAGGTCATAAATATGGTCACTTTGCCGGGGAAACCTTCGTGTAAATGCGGTGATACATGACTCAATGTAACGCCATCGGGTCGTATCTTATGCAGATTCCATATAATTTTATCAAAACCCACAAAGCCACCATCAATTTGATGAGTATTTTTGAGATTTTTCGTTATTGTATATTTTTTTTCTTCCATTATAAATTCACCTTTGGAAATACGGCCGGCCACACGCCCCAAAACACAGCCAAAGTGTAAATCGTTATGGGCAATATAACCGGCCACATCATCAAATCCTAGACATATATCATCAACATTATGAATCGAATCGGTCGTCCTTATACTTTGTATGGTGGCACCCAGTTGGATAATTGATACTGATGTGCCAAAATCATTCTTAATCGTATAACGACGGACAACTCTGGCCATGTCTGTGGTTGGATCAATGGCCACACCAAAAATGTCTTCCGCAACTGAAACCATTTTTGATTAATTTTTTTTTTTTGTTAAATTTTGGCTAAAAATTTTGTTTGTCAAATTCGAATAAAATATCAACGAAATTATTTAAAATCAGTGACTACCAGTCCAAATCCATCCAAATAAAAAATTGTCATTAAATCATCCATAACGAAAATGTTTTTAATGTCTGATAGCAGCCGCAAACACATTAAACCTAAATAATAATTTATTAAATTGTCTGTAACATACAAAATGAATGAATAAATTAATAGAGATAAGCCATAGGCAAATGGTAAAGTATAGTACATAATATATATTCCGTAATGATTTATATTTGGATTATCTTATCTTAAACTCATATCTCAATCAAAGATAATAGCAATTAAATATTTTAATATTATCTTGAAATAAATACATTTATTAACATTTTATCTAATCGGATTACTTAATGTTTACTTCTTGTATGTATATACCTACATATATCTTATCAACATACTATCGATTAGATTTACCTTTGGTTTACTTTAACAAAGGATCATTAAATTATATTGAACTAATAAGTATTAAATGAATAATTTATTAGCAAAGGTAAAACAAGGTATGGATTATATTTTCCAATCCATATATTATACTTTGATAGATCAAATCACACTTGAGTTCCAACATGCTTTACCTTTCTCACACTTTCTTAAAAGGCAAAAAAAAAAAAAAAAAAACTTAAACCAATTATATAAAATTGTTAGTAAACAATTTAGACTGGAACAAATCCATTTGGACTTTCACGGTATATGAATATATTTTGAGGAATATATATTTTCCATCAAAACAAAAAAAAAATAAATGTAGGAATATTGCTTTCTGAGAGAGAAATATTTTTGCGAAATTAAATTAATTTTATAACTCTCGAATATAAAATGAGAGTTGGTTTTTTTAATATTCCTAAATTGAATATTTTTGGCTCCCCTAGAAATATTTTAAAACTTTAGAAAATTGAAAAGAAATTTAACTTACATTGATTAGTTCTTAATTAGTGCCAGCTTGAAATGAATATTTTCTAAACAAAATGTTTTAATTTGTGTGTATTAATTTCAGGGTCACCCTAATAATGGTAATCATCTATGGCTCATTGGGCTTGGGTGTTGGGTGTTGGTTGTTGGTTATTGGTAAAGTTAAAGCAAAGAACAAAGTGCAAAATAATGCAAAATCATTTGACTCATCGCCGTCATGATTTATTATTGTTGTTATTATTATATATATTTTTTTGTTCAGTTGATTTTACAAGTTTATGGTTAATGGACGTGTCGCTTAATTTGCTTAAGTAAGCAAACACAGAAAATAAAAATAAAAGAATCGGCGGTATTTATAATAACTAACAAGTAAAATTGTACGTACAGTTGACCATTTAAAAAAAATAATTACTCAAGTTAAGCTTGAGTTGGCTAAGCTTTAATTGTTTTATTTTGTTTTTTTTTTTTTTTTTAACAAAATATTTATAGTGAATTTCTTTAATTAAATTTGCAGCAATTTGGATATCAGTGAAAAAACAAAATCAATTGTCAAAGTGTGCAAGATTAGATAAGCAGAGTTTAATTTCTATGTTATCATAAATTACATATTGTTTTCTATTTTGGAATCAATAAAAAGAAAAGGTCATCACCTCATAAATAGTAGCACAATGTTTACCTTAAGTTATGGCAATCTAAAATTTGTATTTTGTAATTGATTTCGAGCTGAACCTTAAGCTGTCCAAGTTGTTATGTGTTGTCACTGACGACATTGTTATTGTTTACATTAAAGCGAATCACCTTTTCAGGTTGTATTTGCATATTTGCAAAGGGAAGGAGGGGAAAAAGAACACACAAATCAGTCAATCAAAATCAAACGATTATAATTTTTATTTTCTTTTCATTATACATTTTATTTCGTAGATGCCTGGACTTGTGGTCTTCAGACGTCGCTGGTCTGTTGGCTCTGATGATTTGGTGGTGCCGGGTGCTTTTCTATTAACCATACATTTTCTAAGGTAAGACCAAAAATTGTTATTGAGGTACAGTTGTGCTCAGAACAATAATTTAATTTGCAATTTCTTTTTTTTTTATTACAATTACAATTACAGTTTTGTTCTTGTTGTCGTCTCGTTGGTAGTTTTTCAATATGACACAAATGTTTTGTGTTTAAAATTACTATTCTATCATCTAATAGGCTACACATTAATACTTTTTTGTGAGTATATCTCTATGTGAAAATAGTATTTGTAAATTCTAAATAGAGTTTTTTTTTCAATTTGTTTGTTTTGTGCTTTTTTTTTTGTTTTCTTGATATTTTTATTTGCAGTTTCAATATGCGTAGAAATTGGCATTTGTGTGATTTCGATGCGCGGCAGTATACTCGATGCTGAGGCGCGCACTTCGATCAATATATGGATATATCTCAAGAGCTGTAAGTAATTTTTAAAAGAAATACACACAAAAAAAAAATACATTCATTTTATTTATTTGTAGTGGTGATATTATTTGATATTTCATGGCTAATATTGGGCACAATATGGCTATCACATTACTATTTGGAAGCGCCCATTGATGAGGCCAAAAAGTTTTATTTGGGTAAGTACAACATTGTCATTGTCTGTCTGTCTTTTTATCTATTTTTATAAATTTGAAATCTCTACAGTCCTCATTATATGCAATTGGACCTTGGTGCTTATTACCTTAATTACAATTTGGTGTACATTTGACGCCGCTGGACGTTCTTGGGTTAAAATGAAAAAATATCAACGTTCAATGCGTGAGACTGAATCTCGTTTCAATTATAAGCGCAGCAATAGCATGAATCGCAATTGGCGTCAAAGGAAAGTGATGCGCGCCTATCAGGATAGCTGGGATCATCGTTGCCGTTTATTATTCTGTTGTATGGGCACATCGGAAAGAAATCGTAACTCATTTACGGATATTGCCCGATTATTAAGTGATTTTTTTCGTGAATTAGATGTGGTGCCATCGGATGTCGTCGCTGGCTTAGTTTTATTACGTAAATTCCAAAGATTAGAGCGTGAGGCAATTGTTCGGCAACGTAAAAATGGCACATATGAGTTCCTTAGCGGTGTGCCCATCACAGAGCGTACAAAGTTCCTAGCCCTCAACGATGCCAAAAATTATGACTTTTTTCAAACCGTAATACATTATATGTATTTTGCCCAGGGTGCTTATGGTTGGCCCATGTATGTGATTATTAATCGCACCAAAATGTGGCATATTCTTCCTGAACTTAAGTAAGTGTTTTAAATTTAATTCAATTTCTTACAGATTATCGATAACTTTCCTTTTTTTGTTTATTTTGCAGATGCTTTGGCTGCTGTTGTGGCAGCGGTGGCGATGCTGAGGTTATCCAGGATAACTGCTGTTATTGCAATTATGCTGCCTTGAAGAAGACCCTACAAATGGGCGATATTGAAATTTCCTATGCCACCTATCATGTGGATGTCGGTGAGACGCCATTTTTTGTGGCCATCGACTATACGCAAAAGAAAATTGTGATTAGCATACGTGGCACGCTTAGTATGAAGGATATTTTAACCGATTTAAATGCCGAGGGTGAAGTTTTGCCCCTAAATCCGCCACGTGATGATTGGTTGGGCCATAAGGGCATGGTCCAAGCAGCTATTTATATACGCAATAAATTGCAAGAAGAGAATCTCATTGACAAGGCCTTGCACTGGAATAGCGAGCGTTTAACTCACACCTTTGGTCTCGTCCTGGTGGGGCATTCTTTGGGCGCTGGCACAGCGGCCATTTTGGCCATTTTATTGAAACCAGAACATCCCACACTACAATGTTTTAGTTATTCACCGCCCGGTGGTTTACTTAGGTACCTCATTAATTATTGACTTTAATTTATTAACATACATAATACATAAAATTGCATTTTACTATTGCTAATTTAAAGTATGCCCGCTGTGGAATATTCAAAATCATTTATTACCTCGGTGGTTTTGGGCAAAGATGTGGTGCCCCGCATTGGTCTCAATCAAATGGAAGCTTTGCGCGCCGATCTTATCAATGCCATACAGCGTAGTGTGGATCCCAAGGTGATTATTAAATTTGCCATGTAAATTTGCCAACTTTACTTATTATTCGTATTTGTATTTGTTCGTTTTGTAGTGGAAAACCATTTCATGTTCGGTCATTTGTTGTGGTTGCGGTCCTGAGCCCACTTCTGTGGTAAACATGTCCGGCCAGGATACCCATATAAATCGCTACCAGGAAGTATGTTTGTGTATTTACACATTTTTACAATTTAACAACCTGTTTCATTTAATCTTCTTTTGTATTTTATAGGAACGTGGCACGGCTCGTTCAACCAGCGCCCATCCCACAGATAGTTCCATAGCTTTAACCCTACACCAGCCCTTATATCCGCCCGGTCGCATTATACATATTGTGCGGCATCATCCCAAGCCCGACGAGTGAGTAATGTTGTTTGTAGTACTTGCAATAAATGTGTGTATATATATAGGTATATTTTTTTTATATATATATTGGTTTATTTGCTTTTATTGAAAGTTTTGTTTTTGTTATTGTTTTCTTTACTATTTTAATTCATTGGTGACAGCTCGGCTGCGTTGTTGAGCTGTTGTGTGAGATCCGCTTGACCTGCGGTTGCTAAAAATATTGCTAATCTGTTAATTGATATTTTGTTGTGTGTAGCGAAAATAGAGACGACAACCGGATCCCCTGACTCACCCAACCAATTACGTCAAAAGTAGAGATTGAGTGCGGTTTTTTTTTTTTTTTTTGAAGAAATAACGATTTAAAAAAAATGCATATTATAGTTTTCCTAAAACAAAGGAAAAGATAAAATTCTGCCTATATTTTATTAATGATTTAAATATTTAAACCTTATCGCTAAAATAACTCTGAGTTGAGAATACTTTTTTGTTATTTATGGATATATGTTGTATAATATTCTACGGAAAGTAGGCAACATATTTTTTGGTATGCTGAAATCTTTAAATAAATAAGAAGATTGAAATCTTTTTGGAAGGTTAAATTAAAAATGGTTCCCCCATTTATTGTTTCTTACTGAGCATTTACTGAATGAGAAAGATTTTAAATTCTTAAAATATTTGGTATCTCTATATTCTATAGAGCCGAAAAAATGAATTTTATTCTTTAAATAAATACTTTAATTTAAGAAAAAAAGAGATAATTGAAATACTTACTAGCCATTTAAAAAAGATGAATTAGAAATGTGAATTTTCCAAAGATATTAAAAAAAGGTTTTAGTAAATTGAAATTTTTCTTTAATTTTAATTAATTTCATTTTGATTTTAATTTGAATTCTTATCCTCAAAAAAACAAAAAAAAAAAAACTGTCAATACATTTTTAAATCATTTTCCAACTGTTTTTCAGGCAAAAATATGACAGTGGTTGGAGGTAGGAAATGAAAAAAAAAAATACATAAAATAAAAGAAAATACAATAAATTTTGATAGAAGTTTAGTTAAAATTGGAATGAATTATTCTATTTCTTATTATAAGTATGATACATGAATATATAATTGTATTGCAAACTTTAATCTCTCTCTTTCTCTTTGATTTATTTTCTTATCTTGCTCTCTCGTCTTTATTTTTTTTAGTAAACGAATTATTTGTAACTGGTTTACAATATTTAAAAAAATATCTATTGCATGTGCTGAAAATGTTGAAAGCATGTTACCATTTTTTCCCATAATTTCCATTATTTTCAATGGTAAACCAAATGTGTTTTCCAAAACTCTCAATTTATTGTTTTTATTACTTATTATTGTTCATTGTACAATAAGTGATTCAATAGGTTTTATATTATTGGCTAAATCGATAACGATAACAGTAACATATAACCCCAGGCCAGTGGCCGATAGTTTTTTTTATCAGCGTGTTTAATTTTAGTAAACCCTAATAAATCTTAAAATTATATGGTATTTCTCTTGCTAGATGCATGTTGTTTTAAATTTTCTTGCATTTCAAATTATTATTAAATTAATATTAAATAGAAATTGACCTTAAACATTGTACTATAAATAATATTGTCTTACAGAAATGTGCTTAAAAGTCGTGAGCCCGTCTATCAGGCCATTTGGGCCGATTCAACCGATTTTGATGAGGTTTTAATTTCGCCCGTTATGCTACAGGATCATATGCCCGATAAAGTATTGGCCGCACTCAAAAAGGTAATTTCGGAATTTGATAATGAACGGACATCAGTGAATAGTTGTTCCACAGCCAGTTAATATGTGTAATATTATTACCTAAACCAACAAAATCAAGATGAGATGACCGCTCATCCTAATCCTTGTGTGTACCTTTGTTTTGGGCCAAGTAGTAGATCAAAATAAAATAAAACACTCACACACTCACACACACATACCACAGCAAACACAAAATTCACATACAGAGATACCACCTTGTCACACGTATTCAATGTTGACGCCTAGTCTCGCCGCCCACTTGATTAAGCCGCCGAGTTGCCTTGTCCCCACGCCCCCTGCAAATATATAAAGCATAAAGTAATTGCTCGATAAATTGATTAAATATATAGAAATTCGATCTCTATTTATCGATATGTTTATCGAGTTTTCACTTTAGTTTGTAAGCTAAAAGCTAATTGCATATTTTGTGGTACTTATTTGTTTATTATAATGATTTATTTATTTTTATTATTTGATAAGTTGATAATAATATTGCTGTTGTCTTTTAGTTTAGTATTAAGTATGTAAACGTCGCCTGCCTCGACTCACACTCTCTTTCGCTCTCTCTCCCTGACTTGGCCTTCCCGCTGCCTTAAAAAGAATTTAATTTAAATTGTTTACTTATTTATAATTGAGGTTATGTGAGTGTGTGTGTGTGCTTATTTATAAATTTTAGTTTAAGTTGATGCTCTCTTTAAGTTATTTTTGCATATGATTATGCATTTATTTTTTAAGGCTTAATTTTTATATTTACATTTTCTTATATTGTGTGAAAAATATAAAAAAAAATATTTATTTATTTATTGAAATTAATGACTTTTATTTATTTGTTTTCTTTAGCTACTCAAACGAATCAAGAAAACCTAGATCAAAATCTTAATCAAATCAAAATGTTTCAAAATGTTGCAGTTTTAAATTGTATCACGTTTTTTTTTTGTTTTTATTAAAGAAAGAAAATGATTTAAAAAATTTGTTTTCAACCATCATTTCATTTTATTTTAGGGGCTCAATAAATTAGTAAGAAATTTAAATAAATTTATAATTTTTGCTTTATTTTCATTTTGTAAATGCAAGAAAATAATCATTTAATTTTTATGATTAATTTTGGTAAGTTTAATTCTTTCTTTTATTTCGTTTTGTATTTTTGGTTTATTTAATTTTTTTTGTGTTGTAATTCTGGTAAGTTAAAATATTTTTATTTAATTTTATTAATATGTATATTTTTTTATATTGGTGGCGTATATATTGTAGGTTCACTGTATCAGAGGCTAAACTGCGCATGGGAATGTTTGTTTAGCTGACTGACCTCTGTCCCAGCTCAGATTAGATTTCTAAATTGCAAGCCCCGAAAAATATAACCTTAAAAAAAGAAAACTATAGATGTAAACTAACGGTATTTGAATGTGTTTGGCAATTTTTCAATGTGTCTTTTAATTTGTTTTTCTTTTCTTATTTTTGCATTTGATTTATAATTTGTTTTTTTTTCGATTGAATTTAAAAACATTTTCCAACACTACGGCATACTGCATTTTTTGTACACATATTTGGTATACATACTGATACTGATGTACATACATGATGGATGGATAAATGGATGTATGTATGTATGTGTATGTATGTATGCATGTTTGTGGCTGGGAATGTACCTGTATGTATTGTGGGAAAAATGATTGCGCCCCCAATCGTCGTGATGATCGATCGATCAGGTCGTGTCTAGTAGAGATCGTACAACTCGTAAATGTACTACAAAACGTTCAAATGATAACTCGACAGTAATTGCAACCGTAACAACAACAACCACAACGACTACAACTTCTACAACAACAACAACAAGAAATGTTTATAATAATACTGATACCAGGTATAATACCAAACCAACACTCTGTTATGTTATCGTTCTAAAGCAGAATTCTTCAAAAGATTCCAATTTCCAAGCGATTCTTTAAAACTTTATCTCTCTCTCTGTCTTCTCTTACTTTCTCTGTCTCTCCCCAAGAAAATTTGTTCGCTCGTTTCTGTCCCTCTAACTTTAAACTAATCTCTCTTGTTTTTTTTTTTTCTGTGAAAAATTGCTATGTGTGCACTTGAATAAAAGACTAAAACTTTAATTCTAATTGTTAAATACTCTGTAAGATTTACCAAGAAAATTAATTGAACGCAACTGTACCTTATTTTAGCTATTGAACAATTGATGGCACTACATTTTAATCACTATAACTATTTACATAATACACCAAAATCATTTGTTAATTAAGCTTGTAAACGTTTTGACGCAACTGTACCAAAAGCTATGCCATTTATCACATTAATCTCTCTCTCTTTGTCACCAATCACCAATCCCCAAATCCTCATTTAAATGTTTTCCATTTTATAAAATATATAAGTATATATAAATGTACAGATTTATAATTGAATTTATAATTAATTAAAAATTCAATTTAATCAATTTTTATAAATTTTTCTATATTCTATTTACGCCCTTTTGCCCAGGTTGTAACAACAAGTGGCCCCAGAAAGCCTCAACGCCAAACCTCGAATGCATTTTCCACCACATCCAATGAGCTGAACCAAAGTAATTTGGATTTGGTGCAGCCCTCCAGTTTGGAACTAGATGAAAATGGTTTGGCCACAGTCGTCACTGCTTCTGGTTTCTCACAATTACAAACGGAATCTCATCAGCCTCATTATCAATATCATAGTCAACAGCAGCAGCAAAATTCTCAGTGTCCGATGCCGCCTCATCACTGTAAACGTCCCTCGCAAAGTTCCTACTCGAATTTGAGCAATTCGGTTAATCTGACACCCACGGCACAGCATAAACTTTGCCTGGAGACCTCATTTACGAATTTACAGAATGCTTTGGAGCAGCAACAGCAACAACAACGGCCAGGTGGACCCAGTAGCAGCAGCAAAGCCTCCTCATTGGCAGGCAGCATATTTGGCCGCAGCCAGCTGAGCTCAACAACTACACCGTACGACATATCAAGTGTGCTGGATGATAGCATTGCCACAGTGACCACCATGCGACAAAGTCCCTCAATAGTCAGTGAAACGGCGACAGTAATTGTAAATGGTAATGCCAATGATATTGCTATGGAACGTCCCAAGGCTGTGGCCTTTGATATGACTGTGACAGCTCCTGCTGCCATTTGTCCCTGCTCTCCCCAATTGGCCAAACGTTCAATAACGCTGGCACGTCAACATTCTGAAAAGAAACCTAGAACTTTGCCCATAAATCAAAGTTTGCGACGTGCCTCGGATGCAGCGCCACCTGTCGATCTTTTGCATGATGACTGGTATGGTTTGGCTCCCTTGGCCAGTCCCGAAACACTCTCAGAAATCTCTAGTGTATCTTCCCGAGCCAGCAACAGTATGCCCATTAGTCTGGCCAATAGTATTGAGCGATATTTGCAGCATATGTCGGCTGGAGGGGCTGGTAAGGTGCCATTAGAAGATATCTTTGAGTCGCAGCTGCACACACCCAAAGTAATGAGGCGAGCACCCAAGTTTACTGAAAATCTCTCTGGCTGTGCCGAGGATAGCCGCAATCTAGACCAATATAAACGTATGGGTCGTGTGTTTATTACATTTCCACGCATTTTTCCCGGCGATCAGGCTCAAAGCTTGGACTCTAGCGACGACAGCTTTGAATCAGCCCATAGTCTGCACAAGTTGCAGCCCACAGCGCCAGCCCTGGAGCAGCAATGTGGCTCCAAATCAGCCGATCAGCTGGATGAAGAGTGCGAGACAACAGCGACGCGTCCCATCAAAAAGTTAACTTTTAGCGACAGCGACATTTTAGGTGATGAACACTGCGCCCGTCTCTGTCCGCATTGTCCCTGTCGTTTGGGTTCGATGCAGCGTGGCTGCTGCACACGATCCGAGCACTCGCAATGCGACAAAGATAAACAGTCCACAACAACAGCCGCCAACGAGCCCTGCGGCGGCTCAACAGACACCACATTCTACAGTGCCAATTCCTCGCTAGAACAGTTTGTTCTGCCATCATCAATGAAGGTGAATGGTAGTAATAGCTGCTGTGCCCCCATTGATGAAATCTTGATACGTCCAGGCGTGCTGGAATCACATTTTCCAGTTTATAATTCAGCTAAGCCTCAGCCCGTTTTTCCTGCCATCGTGGCGCCCGTTTCGCCCCTTGGCCTTGCCAATGGTGGCGATGGCAAGAAGGCTGATGTTGTTGGCGGTCGCGTACGAAAACGTCTCTCCTCCGAGGAGTTTATTTTCACCCGTACCGAGGATCTGCCCATTTTAGTACAAATCGGTGACAGCAGCAGCAGCAATTCGCCTTCGGGTCGTAGGCGCAAAGTGTATCCAATGGGGAATAGTATACGAATTAGTAGTAGCAGTAGTAGCACCGAAAAATCAGCAGCTGCCGCCTCTCCCACTCCATCCATTAGCAAATTCACCCGTACCAGAGTAACCGCCGCATCAGCAACAAAACAACAAACAAATAATAATAAAAATGAAAGTAATGTTTAATACAATTTAAATAAATAATAATAAAATAAGCGAATATGTAGTTAAAATGGAGTACCTAAAAAGTAAAATGCAAATGCAAACAACAAGTAAAAGTAAACGTAACCAAAAAATAACAAAAAAAAAAAAAAACAAAAATTTATGCTTTATACACCAAAACAAACAGAAAGACGAATCTTAACATTTTTGCATACAAATTACCTAAGAGAAAATTTAGCATAAAAAAAAAACAAAACACAGCGTTTAATTATTAAATAAATGCAATATATATTTTTTGTGCAATTGGTCAAAATGGATAAATTTGAATTGCATTTTTAATATTTGATGGGGAATTGGCATTTGTAACGGCCGAAATCGTTATCGATAGCTTTAATATAAAAGGGTCACACTACTCTAAGCAGTGTTGCATTTTTGAATGAGCACAGATTTTTGCTTAATTTTAATGATTTTTCTCCAAAATTTCAATTTATTAACAATAATAATACCTTTCCCGCATCTTTAGCTTTTCTTTTATTATTATTATTTATTTTTTGCCGACTTTTTATGTTTTCTCATCTCTAGTTGTCAAAGTTCATTTATTTTGTTTACATCATATTAAATTTATTTCTGTTTCTAGTCAGTATAAGTTGATAAAAAAAAAACAAAAAAAAACTAGTAAAACCAAAATTTCAAGCATGTCTTTTGCCAATAATGCTCGTCGCTTAGTAGTTCCCAACAACAACAACCAGAAATTCATTCAAATGTTGCATCAAATGCATTGTCGAAATTCGAGCACGGTCTGTGCGCCTAATACTTTGCTCTCTAGTATGCTGACTTCCACCGACTATGATAATTTGATTAGCTCTGCGCAACAAGCGCGCTGCATGGAACGACTGCGCAGCTTGCCACCCTTTCCCAGGCCCAATGTGCCCCAATCTAAGCGTGAATTGGGCACAGCTTCTGTGTTAATAGCCCTTTGCCAGGATCGTAATACGTAAGTTTTAAATATAATAACACGCATCAATTTGACATTATTCATTTTCAGCAATGAGATCTCTTTATTATATACGCGTCGTTCGCGAAATTTGCGTAGCCATAGCCTGCAAATCAGTTTCCCAGGCGGCAAGCGTGATGACATCGATACCAGCTTTACCGATTGTGCCTTGCGTGAAACAGAAGAGGAAATTGGCTTGCCTCGCGAACGCATTCAGATCTGGGGTGAGGGCTCTTTAATGCATTTTCCCCGAGCCGCTTCCATAATGCCGGTGGTGGGACTTGTGCCTGATTTTCATGTGTCCGAGCTGCAACTCAACTGGGAGGAAGTGGAGGAGGTAATAAGTGTGCCCCTGAATTGTCTATTGGGGCCAAATGCGGCTCGTCATACCCAATTCCGGAGTGGCTACAGCGGACCCGTATTTCTTGTGGGTCATACTAAAATTTGGGGCATCACAGCCTATCTGACATATATTTTTCTGAGGTCTCTTTTGCCGCCCCATCTGCTGCCACAAAATTTAAAGAAAAGCATTGATTACATACGTCCCTATAAGGTCGCCCCAAAGCTAACTCATCGCCAGACCAAAGACGGGGCGGACGAAATTGAATATTCCAGTTACTTGAACGAAACACATCAGAAGACAAAAGAAAAATAGTCAAAGAGAGGACGACGACAATTGAAGTCTGTGTATATTTTAGACAATCTTAAAGATTCATTATAAGGCAAACTTTCTGTTTATGCCGAAGATGCTTTCAAATTTGGACAAGGCTCAAATCTTTTGTTAAATACTCCAAATTAAGCAATGCAATTGTAAATAAGCAGATATTTATTATTTTAATTTTATAAGTAATTGTTAAATTCTTTGTTGAAACTGTTGATTTTAAAATACCCAAAAATAAATAATCATTAATTTGATTTTGATTTTTTAATGTTTTCTTTTATTTGTAATTTTTACTTAATACAAAAAATACTCTTCATACAAATTTTCATCGCTTTGTTATATTATTAAATTGTTAAAATTTAATAAAAAAAAAATAATAAAAGCAAACAAAATGGCAATTTGCGCCAGGGAGCCAAATGAAAATGATAAAAAAAAAATAATAAATTGTTTTCTTTTTGAAAATTTACAAAATATATAAATATATATATATAAAATTAAGGAATTCAAATACATTACAATCAAAAATGCTCCATGGAAAATTACAAACAAAACGGTAGGTAAAAATATACAATTATATGCATATATTAATATATCATAATATATTTTATAAACAAATATTAAAAAAAAAAGAAGCAATTCAGAAATTATACAGGAACAGGCAAATTCAAGTCAAAATCAAATTGAAAAATTCAATAAAACATAATATATATAATTATATTTTTTATGCATAGCAAAAAGGCAACGTGGCTGCTTAAAAAACATTTTGTTTTTTTTTTTTGTTTTTTGTCTCATTTTTTTTTTATATAAAAAGGTTAAAACACGCTTATACATATTTCTTTTTCTTTTATCCAGTACATATTAATATGTATGCATTATAATTATTATTATTATATAGATATCTGTATATATTTATAATTGTGTGTTGTTGTTGTTGTTTTTGTTGGTCATTCAAAGTAGCTGTAATTTATAAGTTTTGAAAAGTTGTCACAAAAAAAAAAAAAAAAAAATTGGTTAATTAAAAAAAAAAAAAGCATAGATAAACATTGGTGAGCAGCATCAGCTGTGCAATGAATGAATACGCGCATCATACCCGGAGGCAATTATTTAAAATCTACTCTGAAATATCAATTGGAATGGATGTGGTAAACGTGGGCGTCTCCAGCTCTTCGTGCTTCTTCATTTTGAGACTCTGAAAGGGAGAATTTATTATTGCAAAAATAAAGAGCATTAAATTTAGGTTTCTTAATAAATTTATAATTTTATTTATTCTGCGGAAAAAAGATTCTATTAACCATTAAGATTCTTAATTAATTTTAAAAATGTGTTCCATAGAATTTAATT
Organism: Scaptodrosophila scaptomyzoidea; assembly: GCA_035078625.1. NCBI lineage: Eukaryota > Metazoa > Arthropoda > Insecta > Diptera > Drosophilidae > Scaptodrosophila > Scaptodrosophila scaptomyzoidea. Next base: position 120,990 of record JAWNPY010000044.1, read on the forward strand.
AATATCCTTTCTATTTAATTTTGTTTTCTATATTTTAAGTATCGATGTTATTTCTATGCATTTAAATTTTTATTTACTTCTCATTTTTCTTATTTTTCGGGGCTTTATTTGATATTATAAAAAATAATACGAACCTAACTAGTAATACTATTAATTTTAAGAGATCTTTACTCTACTTTGAACCGGGGATGGTAATTAAAAAACATGATACAAACTATTTTCTGATTTTTAAACAGCTTTATTGCGATAGTTATCGATCTGCACTTACCTGTTGCAGCTTATAGTGATTGATAATGTCCTGATCGGCTGGGCATGACTGTGTGAAGGCATCCAATTGATACATATGATACATGTAACGCCACAGTGCGGTCAAATGCGTCTAAAATGCGTAGGAAAATGAAAGTTTAAGAATACAAAAAAATAAAATGATAGACAAAAACTTACTGGAATTTCAAAGACATCAAAATATTTGCCCGCCACACGTATATGCTGGAGACGCGGCATTAGCTCACAATCAAAACAGCACATGGTATCACCAGTGAGGAAGCGGGTATTCCGATTAGCCAAATGATCATTGATCTTCCTCAGATGGGACAACAAGGAATTGTTCTTTGCATCATCTTTTTTAACCAGCACCAACTTCAACTTGACATACAAATTCTCAATGAGCGTGGCGACCTCTTTGTCTTGGACAAATAAATTATATCCACCGGGGATATTCTTCATAATGTGCCTCTCAATTTTCTCATTCTCCAAAATGGCCAGCCCATTGTCAATTAAAATTGGTGGATGTGTGGCCTCAAAGTTGGTGCGAAAATCTGGCGGTGGCTTTTGCATATCCACTGTGGTCACCTTCAAGCTGATTGTCTTCAGTTCGGCCAGCAAATACAAATCCATAAAGTATTCCTGGCAGAATAGACACGCCCCCTTGCGACGTCCATCGATGGTGGAGGCCTAAAAAGCAAACAATCAATTAGCCAAAATACCAAAATTATTAAACTATATGGGTCAATAACAACAGCAACAGCAACAACAACAACAATTATTGTATTATTAAAGTTTCGCGTGCCATCAATTAGCGTTTTGGAGAGTCCAACAAATAAATCAAATACAGTTTAACGAAATAAATACAACAAACAAACATAATTTCAATCATGTGACATCATCATTATCATTATAATAATAATCATTATAATCATCGTCATTGCCAGTGGCGGCAACGATTCGATTCGAATTCGAGGCGTTGTCGCGTGACAAACTCTTGACGGTATTTGGCACAGTGGTACAAAATAATTGAAATGAAGAAAATGAAATATAGAGGAGAAAATATTCTTCTTCTTCTTCTTCGGTCATCAATGTGCCTTTTAGGTTAAGGTTAAGCCAAAAAAAAACCATTAAGAATTCTTAAAATCAAATGGATTTTTATACGTTTTGGACAGGAAGTGCCGAAAACCATTACGCCCCTAAAATTTAAGCAGAAAAATAGAATCACCAGCAGCACGTGAATCACAACAACAGCAACAACAACAAGAAGAAGAAGAACTAAAAAAATAAAATCAATTGCACTGTTGGCATTTGACTGACTGGTTAAACGTTCGTTCATCGATGCCAACCAATGGTTGAGATGATGTCATCTGGTTATTATTGTTGGTGGTGGCTCCATGGCTGTGTGCTAAAATATATATGTATAGATATATACCTATATATATATATATAAACTTTACTTGTTGATTGCTGTTTGTCGTCGTTGTTCTTATTCTTGTTGTTGTTGCCGACTTAACTTCAATGGCCCAATCAGCACAAGAGTGCTAAGCGTTGGAGCAGCAAACAGTTTGTATGTGTGTGTGTCTGTGTGTGTGAGTAGGTTAGATAAGCTTACATAGAGTGTGTAAAATGTGCCCTGTGTTTGCCATTTGTCATAAAATTATAAAAAAAAAAAAAATAAATTAAGTTTGCAAATAAACTTTCGAGTTTAAAGTAATTGAGTTGCCGCACAAAAGGATCAGAGAAAGACAAGGCTGCCAACTTACCCTATCACCAAACAAAGGATATCGTTATCGAAATTGATTTCCCCCTCCCTCTCACCAACCCATCATTTGATTCAATCAGCTGTTTAAATTGCACTTGTTACGTTTATTCAATTTTCTAAAATGAAGTAATTAACAAACCGCACACAATTATCAATATTAGCTGGCTTAATTGTCTCTTACATAGAAATGTACATATTTATATACATACATACATATATATGAAAAAAACAAAGTGCCGCTTGTTAATGTGTATATATGTATGTGTGTACATTAATCGTTCAACTGTGCAAAAGGCCTAACAACAACAATAATAACAACACAATTGATATAATGAGGGAGGGCGGTCTGCAGGGTGGAACAGGGAGAGGGAGGAGGAAAAGATCAGAGCGCATTTAACGCTTGTATGCTTAAACGGTTTATTTATTATATTGCTGCTATTGGTCCAAAAAGAAATACATATTATTGTGGAATGTGCCAACAACAATAACAATGTTATTAACTGTTTGCTACCACTCAAACTTTTTAGCACTCCAAGCAGTCCGTCAGTCAGTCATAGTCATGTCTTGACCATAAATTCCTAAATGACCTGATTACTTTTTTGCTGTGTGCAAGCAAATATATGGTTAACTCTTCTTCTTCTTCTTCATTTTTTCGTTTTAGCCGGCAATTGTGCTTTATGCTTCTTCTTCTATGCTATGTTTACATTACGGTATAATATATTAGTATAAGTATGTGTGAGTGTGTGTGCCTGCGTGTCTTTAGTCATTTAACAGAAAGAAGAAAAAAGTAATTACGTTGGCAATAATGGCAGAGTGACGGAGAGAGAGAGTGTGAGAGTGCGGCGTTGCCAACGTCAAAGGTCACACACACACAGCCAGTTGGCTGCTGCTGCAACTGGGCTGTAAAAGTATTAGTATGGCAAACTGCAGTTTTACACTTGAATTTGTTGTTAGCCTCAGCCAAATGCCAAATTGAAATAGAAATAAATATGACGGCAAGGCGACATGTGGCCAAATGTAATAACCAAAAACAGTCATAAAATTGAAATATTGAAAATATATATATAAGCACATACACACACACACCCATATGAATTGCCGGATGTGCGACGCGCCTGCCAAAAAGGTGTGCACACAAACAATAAATATAAAAGGAAAAAATACACTTTGCCCACACACATTAAAAATACGTTAATTTTGAAAAGAAAAAACATTTTGCTTTGAGTAGAAGAAGAAGCAGCAGCAGCGATCGAGCGCGCACAGTTTGCAAAAACAACCAAACTTTTAACGGCAATTTGAGTAAAAGAGACAAAGCTAGTGTAGAAAAAAAATAAAAGCAAAAAACATCTTTGAATTGAAACACATACATATATCCATACTTATATATATATATATATTTTATTATTACTTTTCTTTAATTGTATGAAAAGGGAAGGGGTACAAAACAAAAATTATTATTTGTCGATAAGATAAAAACTAAAAGAAATGAATGCCACAGAGAGCACAGCAACACAATCATAAATAGTAAATAAAAACGAAAATGAAATTAAATAGTATGTGTGTGTGTACAAGCAGCAAAAGCTTCACATTTGTATGTTTGTTTGTCTGCGTGTTATATTTGGAACCGGTTCGTTGACAGCTGCAGCGCATAATTAAAGAGCCAAGAAAGAGGTGGACAGAGAGAGAAAGAGAGAGAGAGCGCATCGGCGGGGGCGGGCAAATGTCAAATCAGTCAACTGTCAACCTTGAGTTGTTGTTGCGGCGTTTGCTGCTTTCTAACAGAAGTTTGTGTTGTTGGTTATTCTTCTTTCTTTACGAAAATCATACATGCATACATCCACATATGCATATCTTATCAAACTAACGGAAATTATTCGTACCCATATTATTTTTGGTGCAAGAGCTTGTTGATGAAGTAATAGCCAAAAAGAATAAAAATAATAATAACTCAACAAACAACAATCAACACAAACGTGCCTCAAACTGAAGACGACGACTGTTGTCTTTTTTCATATCTTTTTATTTTGGTTAAATGGAATTTTATATGCCAGGTATGACTTAATTGCTATTTTAGTTTTTTTTTTATTTTAGAATGAAAATAGATAAGAAGCAGCAGTGTGAACAACAACAACAACAATCATAAGTTAGATTAGGTAATGCCTAAAATAAATATTAATTACGAAATATGTGTAAAAAGAAGCAGCAGCAAATTGTGGTGTGTGTGTTATGGATTTGTCAATGAAACACATACACACACACATATGCATTTAGACATAGCACGCTTGCACGCCCACACAACTGACTGACTGCAGCAGTCAACATTTAGTTTGCGTGTCACAATACCAAAAAACAATAACAACAAAAACAAAAACAACTGACAGCTACAAGATGCTACACTTTTGTAGCAACAAACAAATTGCACCTAGAGCAAATTGTTATGGTAGGGCGCACACACACATACAACTCTAAGTGCAGCAATTAGATAAGTTATCGATATGCTAATATCGATATGTCTAACGGTTCTAGGCTTAATCTTTGTAGCAGCAGCAGCAGATTTCAACAATAACAATGCATGTTTGTGTGTGCATGTGTGTGTGTGTGTGTGTGTGTGGGAGCAATGGTTGGAAGTCAAGGAGCCGGAAAACTGCACGAGAAAAACCTGTTTAGCGTTCAATGATTGTTTTGGTGGTTTGCGTTTATCTTCGTCTTCTTCTCTTTCTCCTTCATCATCATCATCATCCTTCTTCATTTTCATTCACATCAAACACATTTGTTTGTTGCACGCGTCGCTCAACTTCATCGTATTTGGTGGCGGAACGACGACGATCCCAGGCACGCCATTAGATGGGGAAGAAGAAGCATACAAGTTGAAGCTGTTTGTTGCCTGCCTGCCTGCCTTTTGGAGAGTGAATGTGCTTCAAGTTAACCAGTCGTCGTCGTCCACCGTTTGCCCCCTTCCCCAACCCCCCCAAAACATTACAATTTTTTTTCCAAGTTATTTGGGCGCACATAAAATTGAACTTTCACTTTTTGTGTGTGTTTGTTTTTTTTTTGTATATTTTCAGCTTCTTTTTCTATGCGTATTTGTTATTTTTTTTTGTTTTGTTTATTTTTGTCATTTTTCATTTTAGTTTTGTTTTTACTGCTCCATTGAGTATGAAACAGCAACAGGTGTGCCCAAAAAAAAATTCATTTTCCTGCCACCAAAAACATTTCAATTTCACTTTTCCTCCCAAAGATTCGCAGCTGACTCATTTGGTTAGTTAGTTTTTTTTGGTGCTAAATAAAATCTATCTAAAGTCAACAATGAATAAAACAATTACTTGGACAAATAAAATGAAAGATTGAAGTGTTTGTTTTATATATTTTCAAATATATTTGTGTATGTGTATTGGTGTGAATTATGACGCATATTTTAAGAACTTTTCAAAAAAAAAAACCGATAAGAGCTTAAATCAGATTGTTTCTTATGCAATTTTTCAATTAAAATAGCAACAAAACCAAGTAAAAATAATAATACAAATTATATTAAGATTCTTTTTCTTGCCTGAGTGTTTGTTTGTGTGTGTGTGTTGCTTAGCTGGCGAGAAGAAATGAAAGAAGATTGAGGGAAACCAGTTTTTTCTTAAAACAAATAGCAAAAAGACAATAGAGGCAACAACAACAAAAAAAATGTAGAAAATAAAATGGAATAATTTTTATTTTAAATTTAATGATGACATTGGCTAGCAAAAATGTTTGAAAGAACTTAGAGCTAAAATTAAGGGTTAAAGGGAAATGGTAATGGGGGGAACTCCCCTTTCCCCTACCCAAACCCATAATAAAAGAATAACAAAAACAAAAAGAACTGTTGGCCCTAATGCAACTGTATAAGTGTTATACGGTATACTGTGTGTATGTGTAAGTTTTGCATGTGTGCTTGCATTTTCACTCGGCTGACTTTTTGCATATATATGTATATACAACTACAACAAATGGAAATTGGCAAGCTATGCATAAATCAAGAAATTTACACACACACATGCATATTGGAACATCGTCATCGTCTATGACGACTATGCCAGGCCAGGTAAACTACAACTACTCTACTCACTCACCTTTATGATCAATTCGATCTCTGGCACATCAAATTTACTGGTGCCATTTGTCGTCTCCTGCTGCGGCTGCGTCTCAACATCGGCGGCTGACATGTTTTTTTTTTTTAATAATTTAAAACTTTTAAGCGCACGTGGATAATACAACAAGCGGCAATTCCACTTTTATATTCAACACTTTACGTTATTCTTGTTGTTGTTATTGCTACTTATTTTTTTAGTCTTTTCTTGGCTTGTTTTATTTGTTGCGTTTTTTTTTTAGTAGTATATACACACCGAAGAGAGAAAACAAACTGAACTCTTTTTATCGATGATTTGACTTTTTCGATTCTATTTGTCGACGGTCGAATGGCGATGAAGCCGATAAATTAATAATCGGCAGTATTTTTAAGATGTCAGTATTTTTTGCCATTTGGTATTTTGGCCTTATTGGGAAAACGGTCACTTATATTTGGTTCCCGCGTTTTTTCCTCACTCATGTTTTGTCGTCAGAGTT